>WNWK01007803.1:5000-90335 GCA_009830355.1 Cherax destructor
CCACCTCAAGGACTGGACACCCCTATGCTCAACCCACCACCACCATGAACCACATTCGGTATGTGTCATGTGCCATTTTCCTTACGGCCCCCCGGGCTTACCACACAGTTTGAGGTATGGCAGATGATGCAGCCAGCCAGCCACAAAGCCAGGGAAACAGTGCAACCAACAATGAATGAAGAGGCACATGTCAGGTGTGTGGAGAGTTTCACGCACGCAACAGAGATGGCCTTATTCGTGCACACAATGGGTGTGCAGGATCACATAGGCCCCCAGCAGAGAGCAACCCACAGCCTCCACAGGCAGATGTCAATTCCAATGGCAACCTCCTCTCTTGCGAAAACCTTCTTCTGGCATTCAAATCCACTGCTAGCAGTACCCTATCCCACATTCCTAAAGCAGCTCGTCCATATGCAGCAGGGAAATTCACAGACCTTCTTAAGCAGGTGAATGGAGGTTCCACCAATTTAGAAGCCCGAGGCACCATTAAAGCATGGCGCAACCTACTCCTGTTTGGCAATGTTTGTCTTGCAGTTCCTGAAAGACGAGGCAAACTGATAACCACTTCAGTTATCAAGTCGGTGCGCAACTACCCAAGAACAGATAATTGTGTCCTCTGCCCCACCACCGCAGGAATCACAGAGGTAGACCCAAGAAAAATTCCACTGAAAACGAGAAAATTTGCGCACAGGTTAGCAAAAAAATCGAAGAAGGCAACACAGTGGGAGCAATCAGAATAATTACAAGTGACGACACTGTAGCTCCCAAAGATGAGACCACAGCTCAAGCACTAAGAGACAAGCATCCAACAAGGGACACCAGAGCCATCAACAACAACCCTGAAGGAGACCCCATCACTGAACAATTAATTTTGCCAGAATCAGAAGTCTATAAGGCGATAGTGTCATTTCCAGCAGGATCTGCAGGAGGTTACACTGGAATTAGACCACAACACCTCAAAGAGATGGTAAATCTAGTACTCGGCGCATCTGCATCAATTCTCCTTACCGAATTAACAACTTTTGTCAACAACTGCCTGGCTGGGCGAATCCCAGAAGAAATTAAACCTTTCTATTTTGGAGTCTCATTATGTGCTTTGAAGAAGAAGGATGGGGGAATCAGACCCATTGCTGTTGGCAACACCCTTCGCCGTCTAGTTGCCAAAGCAGCAGTAAGAAATATTCGCCTAGAAGCAGCCAATTTACTCCAGCCACACCAACTGTGCTTCGGGGTCTCTCAAGGCAGTGAAGCCGCAGCTCATGCGGCAAAGGCCTACATCAGGGACCTACCAGAAGACAAGGCCATAGTCAAACTTGACTTTAGAAATGCCTTTAATATGGTGAAGAGAGATGTTGTCTTGCCAGCCGTTCGGGATCGCTTCCCCAGTCTCTTTTCCTTCATTTCAGCTGGCTACAGCAAACCCTCTACTCTTTTGTTTGGGGAACATGAAATTACCTCATCTGAGGGTGTTCAGCAGGGTGATCCACTCGCTCCACTTCTCTTCTGTTTGGCAGTAAGAGAACTAATTTCCAGCCTATGCAGCAAGCTCAACATCTGGTACCTGGATGATGGCACTCTGGCGGGTACTGGGAAGTCCCTGTTAGAGGACCTACAACGGGTGAAGACACAGGGAGAAGCCTTAGGACTCATCCTCAATCCCTCAAAGTGTGAAATCATCACAATAAACCAGGAAATAATCAATGCGTGCAAACAATCCTCCCAGAAGTCACTACTACCTCTCCATCCAACAGTACCCTCATGGGAGCACCGCTAGGTCACCACGCCATCGACACTGTCCTCAAGGACAAAGTGAATGACCTGAAAAGAATGGAGGAGAGAATAAGTGATCTTGATACCCATGATTCTCTGTATATTCTCACAAGGAGTCTTACTATGCCAAGACTCACTTACTTCTTGAGGTGCGCACCCTCTTTTGACAACCCAACACTTGACGAGTATGATGCACACCTGCGATCAACCTTTAAGAAGGCACTGAATCTGTCACTAGAGGATCGGCAATGGGAACAGGGAACCCTCCCAGTGCGACTGGGAGGTATAGGGGTGCGCAAAGCAAGGCAGGTAGCTTTACCTGCATTTCTATCATCGTGTTTGGCCTCCTGTGGATTAGTCAAGAAGATTGTCCCTGAACGTTTGAGAGGTGTGGTGGGAGCTCAAGACCCCAGGTTCATTGAAGCAGCCGTTCGGTGGGACATCCTGGCAGACTCCTCCAGTAGACCAGCTCCTCCCAAAGAGCACAAACAGTCCCACTGGGACAAGCTAATCATGGAAAAAATTGCCAACACAATGCTCACCAACGCTTCAGGAAAGGACAAAGCTCATCTCCTAGCGGTGAAGGCACCACACTCAGGAGATTTCCTTCTAGCTGTTCCCAATTCCTCTCTTGGGACTCGCCTCGATCCACAGGCCATTCGGATTGGTGTTGCTCTTCGCCTAGCCGCCCCCATACTCACCGAACATAGGTGTATTTGCGGCAGGGCGACGGCCGATCAATTCGGACTTCATGGTCTAGTGTGTCAAAAATCAGAAGGGAAGTATGCTAGACATGAGAAGGTCAATGACATCATAAAGAGAAGCCTCCTAACAGCCCGTTGCCCAGCTCAACGGGAACCCCAAGTGCAGAGGTCTCATGGAAGTCAAAAGCGTCCTGATGGAGCCACTAAGCAGATTGCTTGGGACTACACCTGTGCTGCCACAATGGCAGACACCTACTTGCAATACTCCTTAGCCGAAGAAGGTGGAGCTGCCAGCCACAGGGAGACCCAAAAGACTCGGAAATATGAAGGCCTTCCCCCTTGCTATAACTTCATCCCAATAGGGTCGGAGACCCATGGAGCATGGGACAAGTGTGCTCTAAAGTTTCTCAAGGAGCTGGGTGAAAAACTCATCATAGAAACCAAGGACCACAGGGCTACCAGCTTCCTCTTTCAGAGACTCAGTGTAGCGATCCAGAGGGGAAATGCCTGCAGCATTCTGGGCACGCGGCCCACTGCCGGGGAGCTGGACGAAGTATTTGATATGTAGCTCTGAGTTGTTATCTATGTTGTTTTACTCCCTATTGTATTCTTGTCATTTGTCTTGAAATAAATTTTATACATATTCAAAAGATGGGGTGGTAGGGGAAGTGGAATATTCAAATGGCTTCTGAAAGAAATCTAAATATTCTTATTTGAAGCCTTTTTATCCACTTCTCCGAGGCTATGGGTCCCACAATGTACACCAGAGGTGAACCCCATCATATTTTATATATATATATATATATATATATATATATATATATATATATATATATATATATATATGTCGTGCCGATTAGGTAAAACTTGCGATTTTGGCTTAAATAGCCATATAAGACAAGTGAAAATTTGTGTATGCAATAATTTCGCCAAAATCATTCTGAACATAACGAAAAAAATATATTTCATTGTGTTTGTTTATTATTAAATTAATGTTAACGTATCTAAAATATATTTAGTTGGGTTAGGGTAAAATAAATTGAGCTTGTTGTAATAAGGTTAGGTAGGTTTTCAAAGTTTCTCTTGGTACAAAATTATAAATTCTTACATTAACATAAATGAAAAAATATATCTTTAAACGTATAAGAGAAAATTTTAGAAAGGACTTAATTTTAGATGAGTTCTTGCTAATTGACCAGTTTTACCTAATCGGCACGACATATATATATATATATATATATATATATATATATATATATATATATATATATATATATATATATATATATATATATTATTTTTTTAATAAGACTGTTAAGTAGTTCTGGTTTCATTATTAGATTCGTAGTAACAGTTATGGAAACCATTGTATTTATACTAAATATCTTTTTATTTACAGGATAAAATGCTGAGAGAAATGTTTGAGGATATTATGATGAAACTAAACTTCACTATGGAATTTAGCGAGATTTATGGTGCTATGAATAAGCTGCCAAATGGTTCGTTTAGTGGTGCATTAGGCTTAATACAGCGTAGGGTAAGTTTATTGTAAAATTATTAGAATATGAATTATATGATGTGGTTTTCTATTAGGTTGCCATTTCGTTTATTGACACGAATTAAAGTTTTTTCTTCTGGAAACTTCATTGTATAAAGTAGTTAAATATTCCTTCCCAGAATTTTATTATAGACGCTACTTCTTGAAAAAGTTACTTTCGTTTTTACGATTTTTTCTCGATCCTTGAAAACAACTGAAACACAAGCTTGATTTTTTTTGAGGAATGTGCCGGTGAGAGGGAGTGATGTTGATTCGTAGATAGCAATCTTTGCTAATATTTCCAATGTAGTACGTGGGTGCTTCGAGAATACCTTGGTGAAGCATTGTGACCTTCCCCAACTCAATTACATTATTTCCTCTAGGAAGTATTTCTATTATATAATTTAATTTGATTTCTCGTACTCACTGAGAGAAGTTGGGACAAGAGTTAGACTCTGACACTGATTTTGATTGTCAGAGATCTCTTCACAAATTCGTAGATTTGTTCCTCTGCTGTTATTACCAGAATAGTAAATAACTGGTCCGAAAAATCCTTGCTATCGTCGTCATGGTTACAATCCGGAAGCTTTATCTTGTGAATGTTTCATTAGCACATTCATGAGAATGTTTGGTTACACAGTGACAAGCTCTTGCACCTTCTACAAGCTCTTATATTCTTTGAAGTAAAGTTACTTGTAAACGTTACAGAAAAAAACTACTTAAACATTTTCATATAAATCTAGATTGGGAAAACTCCTTTCCATCCTAAAGTGAAACTATCTGGAAAATAGGAAGTTCTTGAGACTAGTTAACTTAGCAACTAGAATGGTTATCTCTGAGATCAGATTACCATATATGTTCAACATCTAATGATAGTAGCTCTTGTCCATAAGGTTTGAAGTTGAAGAATTCCTTGTATGCTAAGAACCCGATAGTGAAATCGTCTGTTATTTAGCATAATCAAAACTCATTTCAAATTTGAGCACTGAATTCTATATACTGAAAATTTTAGCATCATGAAAATGGTTAGTATTCTTAAGACTAAAGATGTTTTTCATAAAATTAAAATTTTACATCTATGCCACAGAAACAACAACTTGCCTCAGGAATTATTTTTCAATGAAGGAGTTCAGGCGGTTTGCATAATACCTTTCTCGATGCTTTTATTGTCCACCGTATAATTCCCTTCAGAGGTTCTGGCAAGAAACTTGTAGGCAGGACATGCGTATTTTGTAGAGTTTACTGAATACACATGTTGTATGAATTTGTTATTATCCAAATTGAAAAATTATGTTACAACTATTTTTAAAGTATGCCACAGAATTGCATGCTTAGGCCTATCAACAGAGTTCTTGGCTTAATGTTTTCCATTATTGGTCAGAAATATGAAAGTTCGACCTGTGAGTCTTTGTGTAGAACTTCGCAGAATGCTACATGATTAAGCATTTTCTAGTACCCATACTGTACAAAAATTAGTTTAGACGGATTGGCTTGCTCCTTTTTCACAATGATAGGCATTTTGTTATGTCTGTTTATTGAATTAACAATTGTTATCTGCATAGGCCTTTAATTAGCAAGTTCTTGAATCTAATTTTTTTTTGTTCTGACCTGTTGCATAACTCCTTGAAAGATGGAACAAAAGAGTTTGTGACCAATCCGCTGGGACAAAAATTTAAAACATTTTGCTGACATGTTAATGATTTCTAAGGACAATGATTTACTCTCCAAATAATGTGTGGGATAAAATCCGCCATGTGACAACATCATTTTGGTTCTAGTTTTTCATGTAGCAGTGATTTTCTTTCTTCTAAATATTAATGGACTATAAAATCATTTCGGACTGGGCAACAAAAAGTATGTTTGGTCTGCTACTAAGATAAACAAGCATGCTGATTCCTTTATTGGAATACAATATCAGGAACTGTTTATTATTACAGTTTCCTCAAAATTTACAGCACAGGTAATATAATAAGTCATTAAAAATTTACTCCCTATCATAAAGTAACTGCAAAAAAATCTTCAAGCACATTAAATAACCCATTATCACTGGAAGCAGAAAATATGTAAATATGTTTTAAGAATTTGCCTTTACGTTTATGACTAACAAATGTGTCTCTCTGAAGATATCAACAGTAGTCCCCTGGCATATTGGTACTGGAAAGCCCCTAGCACCCTTTAACCATGCTCATCCCTAACAACAACATGATTGGTTAGAAAGAAGGTCAAGTGTGAAGTAAGAAAGTGCATTTTCAGGAACACCCTGCAAGCCAGTGTTATATAAGCTTTAATCATGTTATGTACTAACTCGGCCTAATTGTCTCCTCTGTGCCTTCTTAGGACGCTCTAGACATCCTTTTCTGTGTCAGAAATCCTGCTTCTTTATCATCCATATCCTTCACAAAGTTTTCATTAGGGTTAATTTTTGTATCCAACGGTGGAAGAATATTTTTTGGAGGATGCACCAGTGGCATATGTTGTATACTGAATATGCTTGAATATACTTTTCTTGTAGGCCATCTTATTGTTGTTAGTTATCATGGTCACGACTATTTCACAAACAAAGGAAGCACATGTATTTTGTGTAACCAAGCTAGAGACCAAGTATAACCTAAATTACTTTTAGGTCCCCACATATATTCCACTGAGTAGAATTTCCAAGGACCCGTATGTTTAATTTAATCTCACAGCATGAGCCACTGGCACAGATGGAATTGTATTGCTGTTGTGAAGGAGCGCTGCCTCGTACTGACCTTGAATGATCTTCATTCGTCAGAATTGACAGGTTTGTTTCAAAGTCTCAGATTCTGGTGGTTCAAAGTGCTATCAGTTTCTTCACTGTAATCACGTTCAGTGTCATAATTAACTTGTGGAACTGGTATAGGAGGACCTCATTATGTGGTAAAGGTTTTATGCTGACTCACAATCTGGCTTTGATATCTTGTTCTTGATTTTCTTCGCGAAGCCAACCACATTAACCATGGAGGAGTAACATTCATTTAGGTGATTCGTCAGTTCTCGCCACACCAAATGGCATAGATTTGTTTCCCATTCAACTACTGTGTCAGTCCAAAGGTACAAACAGTACAACACATGTGTGGACCCCATGTTTAAACCTATCGTCTCACCAAAGTAGTGCCTGTATACAATCTTGGCATGATTTATGTTTTTATCGCTGATTTTGTGGTGAGTATTTGCCTCACATATAGGAAAAGCAGTCTGCACTGTTCAGTCATCCTCGTCTTTTAATGCTAATTTTGCAATAAAGATTTCATATAGTAGAGCCTTCTTACAGTCCAAGAAAATGCAGTTTACCCATCCTTAAATAAATAACAAAAAGGCACAATACCGTGACTGGAACAATACACACACAACCCGCACACATATAAAAGAGAGGAGCTTACGACGACGTTTCGGCCCGACTTGGACCATTTACAAAGTCACACTAACACACAAAGACGGGGGAAGGGGTATTTATAGGCAGGCAGACAGGGGAGGGTACCAGAGAGTGGGGTAATAATAGAGTAAGTAGTGGAAGTGGTAGTAGTAGTAATAGTAGTAGTGGAGACAGTCATATTCTAGAGGAGCACTGCAATGAGGCTAGCGGCCCGCAAGGGTGGGACGAGAACACAGAGGGAGGAAAGGCGAATAAAATAAAGGATAAATACAAGGCAAAAGAAAAGAAAGAAAGGAAAACCCATAGGAGAAAAAAGGAGAGGAGAGAAGAGATGAAAGGGGAAGGAATCAGGTTAAGTCACGGGTGTTCTGAAGTTTAGAGCATTTAACAATGTAATGAGAGAGGAAAGCATCAACAGAGACAAAGCCAGAGCTAAGATTCATACAGGGAAAGTTGTGTATAAGGGAGGATTCAACCAGGCGGCGACTATGAAAGTTAGACGTAGGATAGACAGTTTTAGCAGAAGACCAATCAATAGGATGACTGTGATCTCTGACATGACAGAAAAGAACATTATTAGTGTCGGCAAGCCTAACACTATTTTTGTGCTCCCTGAGTCTGTCAGAAAGAGATCGGCCAGTTTCTCCGAAGTACTGAAGAGGACAGGAGGAGCAAGAAATAGAGTAGACACCAGGAGAATCTGTGGAGGGAGGGGAGGTATGAACTAGAATAGTGCGAAGAGTGTTAGTCTGACGAAAGGTAAGTTTGATGTCTAAGGAACGAAGAGAGTTGCTGAGATTAGAGAGACCAGAGATGTAGGGAAGGCAGAGGACTGGAGAGTTCTCAGGAGTAGAGGGTTTAGGAGAGAAGAAAGTCCGTTTGGCACGAGAGAAAGCAGAGTCTATGAAATGGGAAGGATAGCCATGGCGGGAAAATGAATTATGAAGAGTGGAAATTTCTGCTTCAAGAAACTGAGGATCACAGATACGGAGAGCACGGAGAAAGAGGGAGATAAGAACACTCTTCTTGACAGAGGAGGCATGATAAGAAAAGTAATGAATGTACATGCCACTGTGCATAGGCTTGCGGTACACGGAGAAGGCAAAACCTGTAACTGAGCGGTGGACATGAACATCAAGGAAAGGAAGCAAAGAATTAGATTCCCAATCAGCTTTAAACTTAATGGAAGGGGCAAGATTATTAAGAGCATCAAGAAAAGGTTGGAAGAGACTTAAGTCATGAGGTCAAAGAGCAAAGATGTCATCTACATAGCGGAGCCAGAGTGAAGGACGTACATCAATAGTGGGAAGAAGGACAGTCTCGAAGTATTCCATGTAAAGATTAGCAAGAACAGGAGATAGAGGAGAGCCCATAGCGACACCAAAGGTTTGAGAATAATATTTACAAAGGCGGATAAGATCAAGAAAGACATCCTCTAAAGAAGGGAAGTCGGGACTTCCCTTCTTTAGCCTGATTACCTGGTCCATGACTAATTTTCCTTTTGATATGGCTATATAACAAATTTGAGTCAGGATTGGCTTTCGATGTTAGGTCATTCTCATATTGCCACTGGGACTCCCACCCATCCATGCATATACGTTTCTAGCTCTTTAGCTGAATCCTTTACCTTCTTCATTTTTTCCATGCTCTAGTACACTTGGCTTTGGTTTCTCTACACATCTGGGTAAACCATGGGCTCACTCTTCTATTGTTTCCATTGCCCCTGGGTACGAACTTCTCTGCCTCCCTGTACTTTCTAGCCACATCTTTCATCATTTCATATTATGTGTTTACCTCTAGTTCTCTTCCCTACTGCACCTCATATGGAAATTGCTTCTTGCCTGTGTAGTACCGTTTAAAGTGTGACTTATTCCCTTCCTTTCCGTGCTGTTTCACCCACCACTGTTAACTCTACAAGGTATTCGAAATTCAGGACGATGTAATCATTAGCATCGAGGGACCTTTCATTTGTTATACAAGAACATAAGAAAGGAGGAACACTGCAGTAGGCCTGTGGGTTCATACTGGGCAGGTCCTTCACAAATCCAATCCACTAACAGAACACTTCCCCCACCCATTTCCAACGCTACTCAAGCAATAAGTATTGATAAATCTATTTACTCATGTGCAAGTCCCAAATATCTCTTATGTTGGAACCCCTCAAGGTGAATACGACTTCTACCCTCGCTGGTTCATGTTCTCTCTGGTTTTGTCCTTAAAATGTTGGTGCATGAAGTTTTCCAGAACTGCTTCCAGCATCTTAGCCCTCCAAGTTTCTGGTCACCCACGTGGCTCTAGGTTTTCCCAGTCAGTCTCCTTGTGGTTGAAATCCCCCATGACAAGTAACTTTCCGCTGCCCAGTTGGGTCCTTCTGGCCACCACGGCCACTGTGTTGCTCTCGTCGTACTCTTGTCTTGGTATCTTCCTGTTAAGGGGCTGGTTGTACATCACTATCATTACCTTTGGATCCCTGTCTGAAGTGTTCCTATTATGTAATCATCTGTTTCGCCCTCTGTCCATTCCTCCCATCTAGTCAAAATTCCAATGTTTTTTGATGAGCAGTGCAATTTTTCCTCCTCCCCTCTGTTCCCTTTTCTTTCCTCAGGATCTGAAATACAGTTGGGAAAATTGCATCTATTATCATTCCTGTGAGCTTGGTCTCCATGAGTGCTGTGTCCAAGGATGCCTCTACCTGGATCACTAGGCCTCATGGTGGATCAGGGCCTGATCAACGAGGTTGTTACTGCTGGCCGCCCGTAGTCCAATGTACGAACCACATCCTGGCGGATCCGGCACTGACTTTAGGTATGTCCAGCTCCCTCTTGAACACAACCAGCTGTCTATTGGCAAATCCCTTTATGGCTGGTGGGAGGCTATTGAACAGTCGTGGGCCCCGGAACTTATTGTGTTTTCTCTTAGTGCACTAATATCGCCCCTGTTTTTCACTGGTGGTATGTTCCATCGCCTGCCAAGTCTTTTGCTTTCGTAGGGAGTGATTTATGTGTGCAGATTAGGAACCAGTCCCTCCACGATCATTCCAGGTGTAGATTTTGATGTATCTCTCTCGCCTGCACTCCAGTGAGTACAACTCAAGTCCTTCGAAGCGTTTCCAGTAGTTAAGGTGTTTGATGGAGCTTCTATGTGCAGTAAAGGTTCTCTGTACATTCTATAGATCTGAAATTTCACCTGCCTTGAATGGAGATGTTAATGTAAAGCAGAATTCCAGCCTAGAGATAACAATTCATTTAAAAGGATCATCACTGGCTTAGCATCTCTTGTTTTGAATGTTCTCATTATCCATCCTATCAGTTTCCTCACAGATGTGATAGTGGCACTGTTGTGATCCTTGAAGGTGAGATCCTCAGACATTACCACTCCCAGGTCCTTCACATTACTTTTCCGCTCTATTGTGTGATTAGAGTTTGTAGTATACTCAGTTCTATTTATTATTTCCTAAAGTTTTCCATAACGGAGTCGTTGGAATTTGTCTTCGCTGAACATCATATTGTTCTCCGTTGCCAATCTGAAAATTTGGTTTATATCTTCTTGGAGATTTGCCGTGTCCTCAATGGATAACAATCTCATACAGATCATTGTATCGTCTGCAAAGGATGATATGGTGCTATGTTTTACATCTCTGTCAATGTCTGATATGAGGATGAGGAACAGGATAGGGGCGAGTACTATCACATGTGGAACAGAGCTCTTCACTATGGCAGCTTCCGATTTAACTCTGTTTACCACTACTCTTTGTGTTCGATTTGTTAGAAAGTTGACGATCCATCTACCTACTTTGCCAGTTATCCCTCTAGCACGCATTTTGTGTGCTATTACACCATGATCGCTCTTGTCAAAGTTTTTTGCAAAATCTGTGAATATTACATCTCCATTCTGTTTGTTTTCAAGTGCATCCATGACCATATCATAATGGTCCAGTTGTTGCGAGAGGCAGGAGCGACCTGCTCTGAACCCATGTTGCCCAGGACTGTGCAATTGTTGGGAGTCCAAGTGGTTTGCAATCTATCAAAGATTTTTAAGATGTGTGATGTTAAGGCTATTAGTCTATATAATTCTTAGCTATTGCTTTGCTGCCACCTTTATGAAGTGGGGCTATATCCGTTGTTTTTAGTGACTGTGAAATCTCACCTGTGTCTATGCTCCTTCTTCATAGCCTGTGTTACGATCAGGGCCTCATTTATTAGCCTGTTTTGCCCCGTCGTAACAAGTTATTTAATTAAGCTTTGATTGTTTCATCGTTAGAGAAAATCATTATAGTATTAGGGTAATTTTTAGGAGATTGACCCAAGCAAGTAAAATTTGAGAAATTTAATATAAAAGAATTCATATAATTATTCAGTGTATGGTATAAAGTTATCTGTATTGCAGTGTAATACATCATGATAAACTTTATTCGAAAACAGTCGACATATGACTTTACTTGTTTATGTACAATAATCATACTCAATGACATGAGTTTTATACAAATAATATTTTACATTAACGTTTTGCAATACAATAACTGAGACTATTGCCTCAATAAAGGCAGAGAAGTATAAAATATCAATTGAAACATCAAATACATTTTCTTGAGACAATAATTCAGAATACTGAGCAAAGCTCTGCTAATACAAGTTATCACCGTAAGTCGTGGATGAACAGACAATTTTCAAACCATACTAGGGACTTAACAAACCCTCTCAAAGGTAGAATAACTTCCCAAGCCTACTCCGAAGAGCGCATGACTACTCTTGTGAAAGTCAGTGAACCTACTCCTGGTCAGGAGTGGATGTGTGAACCTACTCTTAAGTTCCTTAATGTTCACTGCAGATTAATGTGGACTTCATTAATCTGTTCTGCAGCCTTGCTGTTGGCATTGTTGGTTCAGCTACTGTTCTAGCTGTTAATGCTGGTGCCTCTGTGCGATTTCTGCATATAGAAATCTTTGTAATACTATAATGATTTTCTCTAATGATGAAACAATCAAAGCTTAATTAAATAACTTGTTACGACTGGGCAAAACAGGCTAATAAATGAGGCCCTGAGCGTAACAAATGGGGGCCTGTCCGGGATGGTTTGATCCGAGGTAAATGGAGATATGATCTAAATTCTCTTAGGCCATATTATCATTCTTGTTATGAACTTATTTTCATAATGTCAGGATCATCTGAGGCTCAAGTACACCTTCACGCAGAAGTTCTAAACCATCAGATAGGGGAGGAGGTCTCAACTTTATATTTTGACAGTCTGTACAGAGAAGTATCTAGAACGGGAAGTTGCTAACTTGTTTGTCTTCCAGCAATGATGACTACTGATGTTTGGCTCTCGCTTACCTCTCACCCTGAAGATAAGCAACCACAGGGTATATGTAACTATGTCTCTTTCCCTTTTGCTTTTGGTATTGGCGACACCATTATTGGGCAGAGTGAAAGGATTGACTTTGACGAGTTCTTGGTAGGTGTCTCCCTATACGGTGGGAGCACTGGTGATTGATTTGTCTCCCTCTGTTGTTGGACATTCCTCTTTGTACCTGTAACCCAGGGTCCTGAGCATCCACACGATGGGAGTTAGCATGGCTGGTGCTGTTGTTTTCGCCGTTCGTTTTGGGACTAAGAACCTTTCAGTCATTTTGTGAGTCACTGCTGTCCTGGGATAAAGCATATCATTCTAGTTGGTATATTGGAAGGATAAAAGTTAGTTATGACATTTTGGAACAGAACCTACTCTCAAGTTCCTTAATGTTCACTGCAGATTAATGTGGACTTCATTAATCTGTTCTGCAGCCTTGCTGTTAGCATTCATGGTTCAGCTACTGTTCTAGTTGTTAATGCTGGTGCCTCTGTGCGATTTCTGCATATAGAAATCTTTGTAATACTATAATGATTTTCTCTAACGATGAAACAATCAAAGCTTAATTAAATAACTTGTTACGACGGGGGAAAACAGGCTAATAAATGAGGCCCTGATAGTAACAGCCTGTGAGAGGGGTTTCTTGCAGTTCTTAATGAACCCAGAGTTCCATGAGTCTGGGTCTGGGGCTGAGTGCATGGGCATGTTGTTAATGGCTCTCTCAATGTCAAGTAGAGTTAGCATTATGTCAGAAATTTGGCAGGGTTTTGAGGGTCATTCATGAAAAAAATATTTGGATTGTCTATCTTTAGACTGATTAGTGGCTCGTTGAACACAAAGTCATATTGAGGTTTCAGTATCTCACTCATTTCTTTATTGTCATCTGTGTAGGATCCGTCTTGTCTAAACAGGGGCCCTATACTATATGTGGGTTTTGTCTTGTTTTTGTCATATGAAAAGAAATATTTCGAATTTCTTTCAATTTCTCTTTCTTTCCATTCCTCACTATTATTTGTTATTCCATCTGCGTTGGTTACCATACCTTCAGCTTCCTTTCTAGTGTTGTATTTTGGAGGTGGGAGGGGTTGGTGTTGGTTGGGGGTATGGTAGGCAGGGTGGGATATAATGGGTGGCTGCTGTGATGGTGATATTAGTACTGGGGAGGGGACTGTGTGTGTGTGGAGTGTGGCTTGTTTCTGGTTACTGTGTTTGGTTTGGGTGGTAAGGGTTGAAGGTGTACTGTGGGTGGGTCACTGGGCAGTTCTGTTTGGTATTCCCTTTTAGGCTGAGAGCTCCTGCTTGTCGATCCCTGCCCTGCTTCATTTTCTTGCCACTGGAATCGTTTTACCATTTCTCTCAGTTGTTTTTGTTCTATTCATGTTCTGTCATGGTTGAGGTACACTAGCTTATATTTTCAGGAGTCCATTAACAGTGGTTTCTGCTGTAGGATCCAGTTTTGTTCCATTTCTGTCTTGAATGTCAATTTGAATGTCAAATTATCAGTTGGGACATGTTCTTCTCTCGTGTTATTGTGATGATATTCTCAGTCTCTTTTTTCTCCCCTATCTTCTTTCATCTTTCTGCCTCCTGAAACCCTTGAATAATTAACAACTTCTCCCTCTCCTCTTCCCACCTCTTTTCCCTCCTTATTTCTGGATCTGATTTAGGCATCTCCTTTTTTGTTTTCTGTATTATCTCGCAGATGCCCCAGTGGCCTAATATTGTTTCTGAAAGGGTCGTCTTACCTGCTTCTCCATCAGTCCCCTAGCAGTCTGCTGATGTTCCTTTTCCCAACACCATGTTTCTTTTGGTGCTCGTCTCTATATCCTTCTTCACTACTTCCAGTTCCTTTACCAGGCTCTGTATCAAGAGATACAGCTCATAACTCCCACTTTTTGCTCTCTGCAAATATTTTCTATTGTATTGCAAATCTCATTTAGCCTTTTTCTTACTCTTGCTACATTATGCTCTTGTGCCCATGATTCCTTCTATGAACAATCATCTTAGGTTCCCTTGCCTCCACGTCCTGCCTTGTGGCATAAAATTTTTTTAGGGTGAGTGTGTTTGTATTAATGTGTTAGTGTGTGTGTGTGTGTTTTTTTGATAGGAAAGGGACGCTTTATGTTATGCTAGGCTACACTACTCTTCTGAACGGTTTTAAAATTTTCTCTCACTCTGTTCCTAACAATTACTATTATATTACTTACTAGTGAACACAGGATGTTTTAAAAACACCTACTGGTTTACTCAGCATTGCCCATGTAGGTGAAAGTCCTAATTATTTAGTTATCCTTGTGTAGAATTATGAGATTACGTGTCTGGACTTCACCGCCACTTACAACAAATAATCTCAACGGGAGATGACCGCTAATTTAATTTGACCGCAGTCACTCCCAAGAGGTGTTTGAGAAACTTAAGTCGTCCCTGGTCACAACGAAAGATTTCCTTCGATATTTCACACACTCTAGATCACATCTATCCTTGACCAGTTATAATAAATTACAATAGATCGCACTAGTACGTACGATACAATAATGGTTGTGGACTGTATATGTATATGAGAGACTGATTATAAAACTATCACTCATCCAGTGTCATTGATGGTCGTTGGAGATTGTTGATACATCCACAGAAAATTTCCCTAACATAACCCACACAGTTGGCGTTCTTGACAGTCTCCTTCCAACGGAGATGTCGTCTTAAAGGCAGACACAGGTCTCACATCGGGATGATGGTAGGTTGTCCCGATAGGACAAGGAAAATTTATTCCTTGATCCCTTTACCGTCCTCGAGACAGGACTGAGAAATTACATAGAATCTATCGGAAATTAGCGACTTGTATCATTGCGCTCATTCCCTTAATTTCAGTTTATTCATATAACTTTATTCACTATTCACACAACGATTTAATGTCTCACTGATTTACACTCTTTCACTGTCTTTACGATGAGTTTCGAAACCGATGAATCGCGATGAAAATGTTCATATCATCCATACCCAACATGGCTGCCTCGTGTGGCGTCCTTCACGCTGGTGATCAAGAATTTTTTCCCCTTCTCTCATCAGGTTTAATATGTTTCCCTGGACAATGACGTCCCACAGTATTCAACAATGTTAATACCTGTCACTTCACACATGGAATGCTCCCAGTATCAGGGTTTTGGACCATATCAAGTCGAATAAGACACCGCACACTTCAGGAGACCTACCCCCCAAACACGCTCTATGCCGGCGTCACTCGTTATTCAATAATTTACCACACTATTATAGTGGATTCCGGACCTAATGTCCCACATTATCCATAGAGAACAGTTGTCACACTTCCATTGCAAAGTGAGGCCGTTAATAGCGGTTTGGCAGTCGGAAACGCCAAATTCCTGTCTCCATTCTGGTCTGGAGCCCAGGCCTTCGGTAAACACGCGTGACTCCCCCTCTGCCTTTGCGCATGCGTGACTCTAAGTTGGTTCTTTAATTTACTCAGATAAATGTTTAAACCAACAACAACACATTAATGGTATCTATTCACATTGGAAAGTTTATCAAATATAACTTTCGGAAAATACCCATATTTTCCACACTGCGGCCGGGCAGGAGGCGGGTCTATCCTTCTATGGACTGAATGGCAGTTCTCCTGGTAGGCCTGATCACCATTTCTTCCTCTGGTATACTCTGGTCGGCGTTGTCTTCAATATCACTCACGTCACATTCCCTTAGATTTTCATTCACATTTGATTGAACACCCTTTAATTCTAAGGGGATTAACTTATTAATGGTACATAAACTCTCGAACATTGTGGCCCAGAGGCCACAATGTTCGAGGTTGCTCAGTATCAATTAACACAATGTCACCTGGTTGAATATTCTGTCGATTCACCGCTTCTGACGCACCATAAAAGTTTTCACGTAGTGTAAGAAGATACTCTTTACGCCACACATTAGACCAGTGATTAATTACTTTATTTAACATCTTAAATTTATCACTCAACACTGTCACATTATTGTAATCCTCATCAATTTCCTCAGGATTATCTCTATAGATAGGTGCAGCCTCCAGTTTCCGCCCACATATTAAGTGAGAAGGAGTCAGTATGTCTGCCTCGGGAGTATCAATCATGTACGAGAGTGGACGATTATTTATCCGATTCTCTGCCTCCACCAATACTGCACGGAATTCCTCCAAGTTAATTCGTTTCCGGTGTAGTACTTTACGCAGACACCTTCTTCAAATGTTGTGCCCCCGCTTCAAAGTTAGTGGCATTATTCGAAATCATTAGTCTCGGACAGGATTTCCTAGCTGCAAATTTCCGAAACAGCTGAATGAACTGTTCTGCAGACAAGTCCTGCGCCACTTCTAAATGCCCTGCCCTTGTAGCGGAACGAGTAAATAAACATACATACTCTTTTAAAGGAACACCATCTGCTGTACCCATTAAAATGATTGGACCACTATAATCCACACCTGTTACATCAAATGGCTTTACTAACTGCACTCGTTCCTTGGGCAATGGTGGAGGTCCTGGATACATATAGGTTCTGGCATCCACACGACGACACACTACACAGGTCTTGATGACCCTCTTCACACTCTGTCGTCCTTGAGGAATCCAGAAAGTTTACCTAATGTAATTTAAGGTATCTTGTACTCCACCATGCATTACATTTTATGGGCATTTAACACAATTAAAGTTGTCAGATGATGAGTTTTGGGCAGCAAGATAGGGTGTTTAGCATATTCACCCAATTCAGCATTTTGCAACCTACCTCTGCACCTGATTACATCATCCTCCAAGTACAGCTTCAATTTCTCTATTATTGAACCATTCCCAATTTTTCCTTCCCTTATTAATTTAATCTCCTCTCCATAGATTTCTCCTTGTACTCTCTGTACCCAGTATTTCAGAGGATGTGGGAAATCATATGAGATATTCATCTTGTCTATAAACTTAAACACCAACCTCGTGACATTAATCAGTTTTGGTAAAGATGAATATCTATTTATATCAATGGCTAAGGAGGGACCAATGACTGGAGCCGTGTTCACAGTAATTTCAACAGGAGCAATATGCACCTTTTGAACAGGTCAATTAACTTTATCCACCAACCAACTGGGTTCTCTAAACCACGATAAAGTCTTCACAAATTTTGCACAAGTCAACCCACGAGACAAGAAGTCAGCCGGATTCTCCTCTCCCGGTATGTGATTAAAAGTTAACTTATACTGGCCCCGACTATTATATTTCTCTTGCATCTGGTTAATTTCCGCGACTCTATTCTGTACATACACAATCTTACTGTTTTCGTTACGAATCCACTGCAATGATACCTCATTATCAGACCAAATTATGGAGTGGCTAATATTTATCTCCAGAAATTTACTCCGTATATAATCAGCTAATTTGACACCCACATAAATAGCTGTTAATTCCAACTGAGGTAAGGTACATAATTTAATTGGAGCCACTTTAGCTTTAGACATGACAAGAGAAATATCTTTATCACATTGAAGATAAGCGACTGCTCCATATGCCAATTTAGAAGCATCGCAAAAAAATGTGGAGTATATTAGTCCCTTCTTGACTCGTCACCCGGCGTGGGAACTCCAGTATTGGAATCTTCTCATAATCCCCAATTAATTCTTCCCACCTGTTAACGGATTCCTCAGGTAGGGTTTCATCCCAAGCACACTTTTGCTTCCATGCCTCTTGTATCAATAACTTCCTCGTATTGTAAGAGGTGCCACTAAGCCTAGTGGATCGAAACATTTTGAAACTTCAGCTAGTAGGACTCTCTTAGTTAATTTATTGGGCATACTATAATTATTAGGCTTTAACAATAACAAGTCTTTCTCAGTATCCCAAGTCAGTCCCAATACATTACTACACCCAGATACTCCGTCTCCGGGATTGTCTTTATTTATTCGGTCCTTTAACCTGGACGAATTACTGTTCCACTCCCTGAGAGGCATATTTGCATCTTGCATTATTCCATTAGCCCCTTCATATATCCTCATTAGTTCCTCTTCGGTTGACGTCACACCCAGGAAATTGTCCACATAGAACTGTTTACCCATTATTTCACTCAATGGACCACCTGTACGTTTAAGATGTGCATTTATCGTCGCTTGAAGTAGGAACGGACTGGAAGTAGCGCCAAACAAAACACTTCTGAATCGGAAGGTTTTCAGCGGACTAAGTGGATTGCTAGGATCCTCTGGCTACAGAAATCGTGTGTAATCCCGATCCGTTTCTTGCAATCCCACTCTCAAGAAAGATTTACTTATGTCTGTCGTAAAGGCATAATTCTTAACTCTGAAATTCAATAATATATCTCCCATTTTTTCCGTCAGCGACAGACCTGTCATTAAACAATCATTCAGGCTAGGTACATTTTTACTACCCCTGGCACTACAATTAAACACAATCCTAAAAGGAGTGGTTTTCGAATCCTTCTTCACTCCGTGATGTGGCAAGTAGTGGCCATGAATCTTGGCTTGCTCAGGAGGTACCTCCTCTATAAACTGATTTATTAACTGTTCATTAATTATCCCATTATAAGCAGTCAACAATTCTGGTGTCTTACTCAGTTCGTGGAGCTGGGCCTTTAATTGTCCATACGCCATCCGGTAATTAGTAGGTAATTCTAGATGGTTCAGCTTCCATGGGAGTGGCACCCAGTATTGTCCAGACTCAAATTTAACATCCTTCAGTTATTGTTCCTGAGTAAAGGAATCATCTGAACTTTCTTCATTTACATTAATCCCAATACTGTCCAGTTCCCACAATTTATGCACTGGTTCAACAGCATTCTCTATAGAAGAATATTGACACTAGGGTGACGTTCCATAAGTAAGACACAGTGACTGCATTTATGGCTTCCTCCAGGCATTCATTACTGCGAGGAAGCCTGCCATAAATTACATGGCCTGCACCAGTGTTGAGAAGAGTGACACCACATTTCTTCGTCATACCCCTCACGAAGGTGGAATAATAGTCACAGCCTATCAAAACACTTATTGGTCCCAACGAGTCATTATTGACTACAGAGGGTGCCAGTTTCACATTATTCAGGGAGAGTCTCTGCGCAGCGGCATTAATTAAGCCCTACGGTGGAGATTTTCTCCGGTAGTCTATCCACGACTACTGCATTAACCCAGATTTTCTCTCTACCCAGACCAACATTTATGTTAACTGTGTCATAGGACTGGCCCCTTTTATCTGAGAGAAAACCAGATAATTTTAAGGTGGTAGGATCCTCCCTTCGTACTTTCATCTCATTAAGGCAACTGCGCTTTATGAAAGTACGCTGAGATCCCTGATCTAACAACGCTGTTACTCTTGGCGTTATGCCGTTTATCCTTAATTGTCAGGTCCAACACAGGTAATGCAACTTCAGCTAAACCATCATTACTAACTTTAGCTGCAAGCTTTACATGCGTCACTGTAGTGTCGGGGTGATTATCCTTACCATTACGGTCACCATTACTAGGATTATACTCACCCTTACGCATGACTATGTGGTGCCTTGCCTTATTGCATTGTTGACAATTATTCAGTTTAGTCTGGCAATCACTTACATTATGATTGCCTAGACATGGAATACACCGGTGAAGTTCATCCAATCTCCTCACTTTAGCATCCCAAGAATTATAAGCAACGCAAAGTTTGGAGTAATGGGTTTCATTACAGAAGAGACAATTTCTCTTCTCTTGGCTCGACAGTTTACCCCCCCGGGTTACCCTTACTGGGGTGTTTGTTCTTCCTGTCTTGATGTGTGGAACCACTATTACTGGTCCCTGTCACTTGATACGTGCCAATATAACCCCTTTTAATTGATGGGTTGTAATTACTACCATTGGGATCATTTTTCCCTTTGTGGAACTTAACCGACGACTCACCGTCATTATGACCTGTATTCTTAAGGATAGTAGGCTGGCTAGTTTGCACTTGAACAATTAAGTCTTGTAAGCCTATCCTTATCTCTTCCAAATCAAAGTAACCCTTGTGGTAATTGTTAGACAACCACTCTATCGTCTTATAGTTCAGTTTATTTTGTATCATGGCACTCAATAACCACTCTGATTCATCCAAACGATGTTTATTACTCAAGACCTTGAGAGTGCTCTCTAGTTTGACCCGAAATTGTTGCAACCCTTTATAGTTGTGATCTGGCGTTTTCAAATTAACCAGTGCAGCTACTAGATCCAATCTATGCTGTTCTGAATTACCATAAGTACTCTCTAACAGACTAACAGCTTCTGTATAAGAGTCGTTTATATTGGGGAAAGCCTGAATAAGAATGAGGGCATCTTCCCTCAATTGTCCCTTTAAATAAATCAACTTATTAACACATTCAAGATCCTTCCGATCATGTACCATCGTCTTAAAAATGGACCAAAATTCCTCCCAGCTGTCTCCTGGCTGGAACGACAGTAAATGTACTTCTGGGAGTTTGGGGAGGGACATGTTAGTTACTGTGTGAGACTGGCCCACTACGTTATCTACACTCTTTAACCTATCCCGTACCTTAGCTTTGCAAGACAGAATGACCTCTTCCAATTCACAATATTGTTGCAACAGTGTGCCTCTTTCCTCATCGGTTGCACAATCCTCCAGGAACTCACGTTCATAATCTTTGAACCACCGCTCGTACAACTCGTACCTACGTTCTAGTACCTCTAGACTCGTTTTCAAGTCACTACTAGCATTCGCCGATGACTGGCTCATTAAATCCAAACACTTACTGTGTGACTTTGTCCCATGACCCTTGCGAGCTTGTAACGATCCTTTCTTTGCTTTTACGTCCATGGGTCTGCCACTTCCAGCAACTCTGTCAGGTTCAGTCATGGTTATAGAATTAATAACCACTGATGGCACAAATTAAGTAAATCCTTTATAAAGGTGATTCTCACACCTTACTCTTGCACAAATCGTAGCCACGCATGTGCTAGCAATTAATTTGACTAATTACAATCCACCGCACAATTAATTAATATGTGTACTCTATACCCACTTCCTACAATCAGTCACTTAATAATTAATTAATTAATTAATTTAATAATGATTAATTCACTAATCACATTCGGTTCAGGAAGGACCAACGGGTGGATGTGGGGAATTATGAGATTACCTGTCTGGACTTCACCGCCACTTACAACAAATAATCTCAACAGGAGATGACCGCTAATTTAATTTGACCGCAGTCACTCCCAAGAGGTGTTTGAGAAACTTAAGTCGTCCCTGGTCACAACGAAAGATTTCCTTCGATATTTCACACGCTCTAGACCACATCTATCCTTGACCAGTTATAATAAATTACAATAGATCGCACTAGTACGTACGATACAATAATGGTTGTGGACTGTATATGTATATGAGAGACTGATTAGAAAGAGAGTACACATTATAAAACTATCACTCATCCAGTGTCATTGATGGTCGTTGGAGATTGTTGATACATCCACAGAAAATTCCCCTAACATAACCCACACAGTTGGCGTTCTTGACAGTCTCCTTCCAACGGAGATGTCGTCTTAAAGGCAGACACAGGTCTCACATCGGGATGATGGTAGGTTGTCCCGATAGGACAAGGAAAATTTATTCCTTGATCCCTTTACAGTCCTCGAGACAGGACTGAGAAATTACATAGAATCTATCGGAAATTAGCGACTTGTATCATTTCGCTCATTCCCTTAATTTCAGTTTATTCATATAACTTTATTCACTATTCACACAACGATTTAATGTCTCACTGATTTACACTCTTTCACTGTCTTTATGATGAGTTTCGAAACCGATGAATCGCGATGAAAATTTTAATTTCATCCATACCCAACATGGCTGCCTCGTGTGGCGTCCTTCACGCTGGTGATCAAGAATTTTTTCCCCTTCTCTCATCAGGTTTAATATGTTTCCCTGGACAATGACGTCCCACAGTATTCAACAATGTTAATACCTGTCACTTCACACACGGAATGCTCCCAGTATCAGGGTTTTGGACCATATCAAGTCGAATAAGACACCGCACACTTCAGGAGACCTACCCCTCAAACACGCTCTATGCTGGCGTCACTCGTTATTCAATAATTTACCATACTATTATAGTGGATTCCGGACTTAATGTCCCACATTATCCATAGAGAACAGTTGTCACACTTCCATTGCAAAGTGAGGCCGTTAATAGCGGTTTGGCAGTCAGAAATGCCAAATTCCTGTCTCCATTCTGGTCTGGAACCCAGGCCTTCGGTAAACACGCGTGACTCCCCCTCTGCCTTTGCGCATGCGTGACTCTAAGTTGGTTCTTTCCTTTACTCAGATAAATGTTTAAACCAACAACAACATTAATGGTATCTATTCACATTGGAAAGTTTATCAAATATAACTTTCGGAAAATACCCATATTTTCCACAATCCTAATGACTTACTAAATATTCTGTCAAAGATGCCCTACTTATTCCCTGGCACTCAGAGGGAAAGAATGATCCTAAACATCCAGTTGGCCAAGACACTCAAAACAAAGACAATGACTTAATTGCTTCCACATTCAGATGAGTATCTTGCGTCTGGCAGTCAAAGGCGTAGTTGAAATCCTCATGGTGACTTCAGATAATGTCGTATGATGTTTATATATTTTATTTTATGTACCCTTCTTATCACACATTCCATTTTTGTCACTGATCCAATCCCATCAATATTGTGGTATTCACACTTTATTCCTTAGTATTCTTAGTATTGTGGATATAACTTGGACCTTATGATGCTAATTGTATTCACAGTTTGCCTTTGGCAACACCAACCGCCGGAGACTGATGTCTCTCAATTTTATAATAATAATAATAATAATAATAATAATATATTTATTCACTACAAGTACGTGTTATACAGTCCTAGCTGACATCAATGACATACTACTATATAGAAAACCCCTTGTTATGCAGAGCATTTCGGGCAAATTAGGTCCTTGTCCCAGGATGCGACCCACACCAGTCGACTAACTCCTAGGTACTCATTTTACTGATGGGTGAACATAGACAACCTGTGTAAAGAAACATCCGCGCTGGGAATCGAATCTTCCTTTCTTTTCCAAATAATTAATTACACACTTGATCACTGCACTATAACCATCACTAACCATCACTAACCAGCTATTTGCACTTCTTCCTGTTTAGTGGTCACAACATTGACCTGTTGTTAGTAACTGTATTTTGTATGACCTGTGGCAACACCTGCAGCACTGACCCGTCGCTCGCAGCTACTCTCTCAAATTTCTAGTACAAACACCAAAGTTCAAATTAAGTTGTAACATTTTTGACCTTATCACACTTTTCAGAATGGTAACTTTCTTATACTCTTGTGGAGATGTTTACTGACTCTATTACTTATAATGACAGGATCCCAGGACCGCTGACACAGCACTAAATGCTGGAAGCACTTGTGGGTGCGCGTGTTTGGGGAAGGGGGCAGGGTTGTACTCATCTGTATGTGATTCCAGGGGCAGATTCACACAGATAGTGTATGTGTGTGTGTACTCACCTGTTTGTGGTAGCAGGGGTCAAGTCATGACTCCTGGCTCCGCCTCTTCACTGATCGCTACTAGGTCCTCTCTCTCCCTGCTCCATGAGTTTCATGAAACCTCGTCACTTCCCAGACTATTCCAATTCCTGACAACTGTATCACTAAAGAAATACTTCCTAACATCCCTTTGACTCATAGGAGTCTTCAATTTCAAATTGTGACCCCTTGCTTCTATGTCCCATTTCTGGAACATCCTGTCTCTGTCCACCTTGTCAATTCTTCGCAGTATTTTATATGTCGTTATCATGTCTTCCCTGACCCTCCTGTCATCCAGTGTCGTCAGGCCCATTTCCCTAACCTTTCTTCGTAGGACATTCCCATTATTTCTGGGACAAGTCTTGTTGCAAACTGTGAGGGAAAAGTTCAATAGATGAAGTAGTGAAAGTATGAATGTATTGTGACGGTAGTTGGCTGGGCAGTCTGCTTGTTCATGTAGGCTATTCCCTCTCCACTCTTTACGAGGTGACGAGTGCGTCTCCAACCAGGAGCATACTTACAGGTTTGATGGAAGCAGCCAGTCAAGTGATTCCTCCACTGGTTGGAGACTCACTCGTCACCTCGTAAAGAGGGGGGGAGGGGGGATAGCGGGAGCAAGACACCCACCCTACATGAACAAGCAGACTGCCCAGCAAACTACCGTCACCATACATTCATACTTTCACTACTCAATCTATTGAACTTTATATATACGCTATAAGAAACTTAAAAGCCTGGAGTGCCAATGTCCACTTCAAGAGGCGACTGTTGGTTCCCTTAAAAGTCTCCAAGTATATCAAAGATTTATGATCCGTTTCTAAAATGAATTCTTTACCTAGTAAATAGAATTTAAGTTTGGAGATACCCCACACGAGGGTCAAACATTCCTTTTCAATGGTGGAGTAATTCGTTTCTGCAGGAAGAAAGTTTTATACTGAGATATACCGGAAATGGGATAGTCGGCATTTTGTGTTGTAAGCCCTTGACATCTATTGCATGACCTACACTTCTTTGACACCTGTGAGTATATGTGTTGCAGAAATAAGTCTGCTTAATTTTATGCCACGTCTTATGATGGGCCAGGTGTTCGGCCACTAGCAAGTCATGAGCCCTTTTGAGAACTGTCTCGCGGTATTAGTTAGTTCGGAACAAGGAGGGAATAATCTATCTCGTATGAATTAGATTTGAATACAGATTTAAACAAGATACTATTAATATATTCAAATTTATGTGACGAGAAACCATACCACGGGTGGGGTTCGAACCCGCGGTCACAGAGTCACAAAACTCCAGACCGTCGCGTCACTGGGCCAGCTAGCTTCATAAGATTCATTCATCCAGTGTAGAAATATACCTAGTTGGATGAATTTTATGAAGCTAGCTGGCCCAGTGGCTTATGCGACGGTCTGGAGTTTTGAGACTCTGTGACCGTGGGTTCGAACCCCACCCGTGGTATGGTTTGTTTGCAATCGTGTCATTACGATTTCGTGAGTTATGTGACGAGTATCTCCCGTGGATAACTTTGTTTTTTAAAGTATAGTTATGGCAATCCCGAAGTGAAGGGCAATTTCCCTGCCAAATTGACAAAGTCATCTTTTGATATAAAATCTGGGACAATCAAAGGATGAATGGTAGGAGAAGTCTGAGTTTTAATCTGAACTCTTAGTCAAAATATTTATAGGGTTGGAGGCGATACCCTGGCTTTCATCTAAGAAGGGAACAGGTGACTCTGCTACCTCCTTTCGAGAGCAGTATCATCTGTTTCTACCTCCAAATGAATATTATCATGAGACATTGCCTCCTCTGGAAATGAACTTTTAAGGAGCTTTTCTAATTTGCTTGGAAGACGAAAGGTCAGCTTCCGAAGGAAGAACGGCACCTTTAACGTTACCTACTATTATAGAGCAAGAGGTGATGGGGGCTAGTACGGATTCGGACCAACCTGTGAACCATTTCGTTTGTAAGTAACAACGTATTGTAGGGAAAATGTTTTCACGGCCCAAGTAGTCTGAAAGGATAGAAGACACACGAGTGGTTTTAAAGTTAGGGAACAGCTTGCTAGAAATTACGATGCAAGTACATCTTGTGTCACGTAATATGTTTGACACCATAATTCCATTAACTGTTCCAGAGCAGAATTGGGCTTTAGTATTACCGTCAACGAAACATCTGCCAACTTTTTCTATTTTCTTTGAAGGACATTCCGGACGTTTATGTCCGATACCACCACATCGATGACATGTTGGTATAATAGCTGGTGACTTTTTCTCTACTAGAGGCTTTTTAATTTGGTTCAGGGGAACCATTGACCTTGGGGTTCGATACCTTTAGGTCTTTATAGGAATTTTGGGCCTCAGCATACAAGTCAGCGGCCTCAGCAACTTCCTCAGCTTTAATCAGATTACGTTCTCTGATGAAAGTTCGTATCTGATGGGGAAGAGCCGTCAGGAACTGGTCGGCAACCATGAAATCTCTAAGAGATTCATAATTGCCATCAATTCCTGAGCTCTCTATCCAAAAGTCGAACAAACGAAAGAGGGTAATCTGTAACTGTTGAAAGTTCTGACCGAGCTTTAAAGTGGCATACCTTAAATCTTTCCTATAAGAATTGGTGGTCTTTTGGTATGCTTTAAGGAGTGCCTTCTTAAGCAAGTTATAATTACAGATGATATCCTGAGATAAAGTGGCATACATATTTAATGCTGTACCGGAAAACAACATACTTAACCTGGTAGCCCAGGTATCAGAGGGCCATTCACAGAGGGTAGCGGTATTTTCAAACCTAATAATGTAGGAAGTTATGTCTACACCCTCCGTGAAGGGAGGTAATATAATACATAGAGCTCAATGAAATAACTTGTCACTGAAAATCTCGGGTACCTAGAGTCTATCCCTCGATATTGCTTCAAGCTGAATAACAAAAGGTGGCAGAATTAACTAGTATATATTCTGCCTTGACTTGACTAACAAAAAAAAAATTGAGACTATAACAATTACCAAATCTTTTAAATACCTGTACTGTAGTCCTACCGTAGAGAATGATTACTCATGGCTGGTGGTAACCGTCTGGGGAATGTGTGTAAACACTGCGTCGATGTTGGTGGAGTTCCAATATGGAGTCGAATCCTGTTCGAGTTGGAGTCGAATCCTGGCCTCGGCCTTCTGTTTGACCGGAGGTTATCCTGGAAACCTCACATTACTTCTCTGAAGGCAACTTGTCATAGCCGGCTGAACCTCCTTAAAACCATCGCTCATCTTTCATGGGGGGCTGATTGTAGCACTCTTCTTCGACTACATTCAGCCCTAATTTTATCGAAACTCGTTTATGGTGACCAGATATATTCGGCGGCCTCTCCTGCTACTCTCTCTAGTCTTAATCCCATCAATCACCAGGGATTGATTACATTTATGCCTCGGTGCTTTTCGTTCTTCACCGGTTGAGAGCCTCTATGCAGAACCTTTGATATATACCTTTGAAGAGTTTCGAGAGTTTATCTACTCTCTGAGCCCGGCCATGGGCCAGGCTCGTCTGGTGCTTGCCTGGTCAACCAGGCTGTTGCTGCCGGAGGCCCGCTGATCCACATATCCATCACAGCCTGGTTGATCTGGCACCCAATGAAGATACTTGTCCAGTTTCCTCTTGAAGGCTTCTACACTGGTTCCAGCCATGTTTCAGAAATCTTCTGGTAAGATGTTGAATAGTCTGGGACCCCGGATGTTAATACAGTGCTCCCGTATTGTCCCCACCGCACCCCTGCTCCTCACTGGGTTTATTTTACACTTTCTCCCATATCTCTCACTCCAGTATGTTGTTATGGCAGTGTGCAGATTTGGGACCAGGCCCTCAAGTACTTTCCAAGTATATATTATCATGTATATCTCTCTCCTCCGCTCCAATGAGTACATGTTCAAGACTTGAAGGCGTTCCCAATAATTTAGATGTTTCAATGGCTCAATGGGAGCCGTAAACGATCTCTGAATTTGTTCCAGCTCTGATATTTATCCTGCCCTGAACGGGGCCGTCAGCACTGAGCAGTATTCTAAGTGAGGGAGCACTAGCGATTTGAAGAGTGTCACCATCGGCATTATTTCCCTTGTTTTGAAAGTTCTCAATACCCACCCCGTCATCTTCCTGGCTGTTGTGATCTTTGTCTTGTTATGGTCTTTAAAAGACAGATCAGCAGACATAATTATTCCCAAGTCCTTTACGTGTTCCTTTCGTTCTATGTGGTGACCCTCTTGCGTTTTGTATATAGTGTTCCTTTTGAGTTCTTCATTTTTTCCATACCTAAGCAGCTGAAACTTATCACCATTGAACGTCATGTTGTTCTCCACTACCCACTGGAAGACCCTGCTTATGTCCTCCTGTAATTTTTCAGTGTCTTCTACCGTAGTGACTTTCATGCTTATTTTAGTGTCATCTGCAAATGATAATAAAAAAGTGTGCTGGGTGTTTTTATCTATGTCTGCTATGAGGATGAGAAACAGCAGAGGTGCCAGGACAGTGCCTTGGGACACTGAGCTTTTGACTTCGCTGATGCTGGATCTTGCCCTGTTCACTACTACTTTTTGTGTTCTTTGTGTTAGGAACTCAAATATCCATCTGCCTACCTTCCCAGTAATGCCTATGGCCCTTATTTTGTGCGCTATCACTCCATGATCGCATTTGTCAAACGCCTTTGTAAAATCTGTGTAAATCACATCTGCGTTTTGGTCGTCCTCCAA
Source organism: Cherax destructor (assembly GCA_009830355.1). Taxonomy (NCBI): domain Eukaryota; kingdom Metazoa; phylum Arthropoda; class Malacostraca; order Decapoda; family Parastacidae; genus Cherax; species Cherax destructor. Next base: position 34,023 of record WNWK01007803.1, read on the forward strand.
TGCCTCCGTAATTCTGTCATAATGGTTCAGCAGCTGTGACAGGCATGATCGTCCAGCTCTGAAGCCATGCTGGTTCGGGTTATGTTGGTTGTGCTGGTCCATGAAGTTTGTAATCTGCCGTCTCATCACTCTTTCAAAGATTTTTATGATGTGAGAAGTGAGGGCTACTGGTCTGTAATTTTTAGCTAGTGCTCTACTACCTCCCTTATGCAAAGGAGCTATGTCCGCACTCTTTAAGGCCTCCGGTATTTCACCTAGATCTTTCTCCACAGAATACTAAGGGCTTTTGCTAATGGTACTTTGCACTGCTTTATAAATAAAGCATTCCATGAATCTGGTCCAGGTGCTGAGTGAGTGGGCATGTTGTCCATTTCTTTTTCGAAATCTATGGGATTTGTACTAATGTCGGTTAGGTGGTGTGCGCGGCCTTCTGCTGGAGTGAAAAATATTTCTGCATTTTCTACCTTGCTGTCATTTAGTGGGTTGCTGAACACTGACTCATACTGTTCCTTTAGGATTTCACTCATTTCCTGTTCATCGTCAGTATACGAATCTCCTCTCAATAATGGCCCAATTCTACAGGTAGTTCTTAGCTTGGATTTTGCATAGGAATAGAAATATTTTGGGTTTCTTGCAATATCCTGTATGGCTCTTTGTTCCCTTTGTACTTCTTCTGTCATGTATGACATCTTAAGTTTTTGCTCTAATTCAGTGATCTCTCGGTTAAGGCTATCTCTCCTCTGTTGCAACATATTTGTGTTTTTCAGCAATTCAGTAACCCGTTTTCTTCTACTGTACCATCTCTTACGCTCTCTCTCTATATCTGATCTTCTTCTGGATTTCCTCCAGGGTACGTGTTTCATACATACCTTGTATGCTTCTGTATTCAGCTTCTCTAGGCACTGGTGGGGATTTAGTGTGCTCATGTCTGATTCCCATGATATGTCTGATAGCTCTTGGTTTATTCTTTCCCAGTCAATTCTATGGTTATTAAAATTAAACTTACTGAACATCCCGTCTCTAACATTAGTGCCGCAGTTCCCTAACCCTGAGTTAATACTCGTTTGAACTTCTATGATGTTATGATCAGAGTATATTGTTTTTGTAACTGTTATATCTCTGATTAATTCCTCGTTGTTTGTGAATATCAAATCCAGGGTATTTTCATTTATAGTGGGATCAATTATCTGTTGGTTTAATGAGTACTTTTCACAAAGCCTCATTAGTTCCCTGGTATGTCCCTGTTGAGCCAGGGTACTCCCACGATATATTTCTGGTATAACATTATGTTGCCTCATCTTCCATTTTACATGAGGGAGATTAAAATCTCCAAGGATTAAAATGCTTGGGGTGGGATTCTCTAGCCTATCCAGATAGCTATCTATCTTCTTTAACTGCTCTGTGAATTCCTCCGCAGTTGCTGATGGTGGTTTGTATACTAGGATAATTACTAGATTCTTATTTTCCACTTTAATGCCGAGGATTTCTACTATATCATTCGTAGCGTTCATCACTTCTGTGCAACATAGAGTATTTTTTACATAGAGTCCTACTCCTCCCTGTGACCTATTGATTCTATCACATATATACATGTTATAGTTTTCTATCTGAATCTCTCCGTCCAAAACATCCCTTGTATGTGTTTCTGTAAATGCTCCAAACATGGCATTCGCTTCTGTTAGGAGTCGACTAACATAACTAACTTTGTCATTTTTATTTGATTTCAGACCCTGAATATTTGCAAATATGACGCAGGAGTTACCATTTGGGATGTTTGGTCTTTCTTTGTGTTTCGTTAGTACCACTGGTGATGTCCTACCTGGTATGACCCCTTGTGCCCATACCCCTGGTTTCTCCAGTACTGACTTTGTTTGTTCATACGGCCCTGATGATCTGGTGCCTGTCTTGGCGTGTCCCGCTGTGCTGCCCATCTGTCCTCTCTGTACCATTTCCCCATTTTGTCTCTTTCTTTGATCTGGTTGTTTCTCCTTATATCTAAAAAAGATTGCAGGTCATTTTCATTTTCCCTTTCCCTGCTATGGTGGTGTGGGCAGCTCAGGTCATAACATTCTCTGGTCTGTGTTGAAGCTTGACACATCACTGGATGGAAGTATCTGCACTCTTTGTTGAAACGACACTTTCCTTTCCTTAACATGTTGGCACATTTTCTGGTGTGTTTATTCCAGCAAGCTCTGTCATATAGGCACATACCTTTTGCATAGAATCTGCATATGTTTTGACTGCCTATATTTACTGGTTTTGTGTCTTCCCAAAGTTCTGCCGAATTATCTGCGTTTTCTTCCTCTCTTTCCACTTCTTGGTTTTCCTCATTATCAGCGTTTTCCTCCTTTGATGACATGGGGCCAACGTTTTCCCTGGAAGAGGACTCCCCTACTATATCTGTACTAGAGGCTATGGCTGTGGTGGCGTCCTTAACCACATCTGGATGTTCACTATGGCTGGGGGCTGGGTCTGGGTCAGTCCTGGGGCTGGGGGCTGAGTTAGCTAATGTTTTTGTCTCCTGTGTTTTTTCCAGTGGATGACTGATTATTTTTGGGTCAATTGTTGTAGACTGGTCATTGTGTGTGGTAGACTTTACTCTTTTCCTATCTTCCCATGTTCTATATATACCAGGTAGACTATTCAATAGTTCCTCTTTTTTTTCATGCTTATTGTTTATTAACCTCCTGAGTGCTTTCCTGATATCTGTCCATAGTTCCACATCCTTGTTGCAGATCCAGAAACACCTTTCTAGACGGGTGTCATTTCTTGTTACTGTGTTAATTCTTGAACATGTGACATGATGTTTTGAAAAGCAAAGGTTGCATGTGATTCTGGATATTTTACCAAGAGCCTTTTCACATGTCCTACAGATATACTGTACTGCCATCCTCCTGTATCCTATTAATGTACCACTTGAACCCGATTTTCACTTTACCTTACTGCTCTGCACTCAGGAGTGGTGATGAGGTCAATGCATGGGTATGCGGAATGTACTGATTATGGGGACTTACTACACGTTATCTTATATTATTGTTATAATATGCATTTATTTCAGTTTGTTCACTGTATAACTCTTTCCATATTTATTCCTCTCTGATCACTCATATATATATTTTAATGTGTTAGTCTTACTGAGATCCTCACACTGGTCTAACAGGATATTGTGGTATTCTTCTTGTAGGTTCGCCGGTATGTCCGGCCCGGGTCTTCTCCAAATGGTGACCCGGCCTGGTTGTGGTATTGTGTATGGTAGGCCTCCGTGGCTGACTGGCAGCACTGCCAGGCATATGACAGAAGCAACCACTCAGGTCCTGTGTACTACCATGCGATGCCACGTTTTAGACCACTTTCATTTTCTTAGATCACTATTCTTGTGTTTTCCACTGCCAATTGGGTTCACTAGGTTTTTTTATTATGTCCTGATATCCTAGTCCATTTGTTATATGTGGTAACTCAAATCTATGAATATCACTTGTTACATGACCACACCAGGGTAAGTAGAGTCACCCTCGCTGCCACACTGACTATTGGTTTTTAATTTACTCTTATTTTATCCCTTTTTTTTTTTTTTGTATCACTGTGCTGTACACTGGTTATTACAAGGATATACACTATATTTATTTTAAGATACCTTTTCTTTTCACTGCACTAAACTGGGGTCCTTGCATTATTTTCCACACGGTACCTAGGCCTCCCCTTACACTTCCATGACAAAAATTTATTTCACGCTTAGTAGTGGCAACGAGAAAGACACTTCACATGGATTGTATACTTCATTTAAGTATACTGTGATTCCCTGCACATCAGTGCCACCATCACTTGTTTTTGTTACTTATTACTATAGTAATTACTTATCTGTTATTTCTGCTTCTCAGGACCTCTGGCAATAGTTCACTAGTGCCAATCCTTGTAGTATATTTCCATATGCTACACCATATATTTTAAGCTATACTGGGGATTTATTACTATTTCTCTTACTACAGATTTAGTTCACTGTGTCACTGCACATATATATCCTTGCCACTCGCTATATTATTTAGTTAGTTCAATATCTGTTTGTTAATTTCCTCCTCCTATTTTGAATGAATCTGACAATAATTCGCTGGCCTGCCAGGCCAGTAACCCACAGTAACTGTTACTCCACCGGCACTCTAGAATTTACACTATAGTCCATATTTTTTTCTATTTAATGTTCACTGCTATTCCTCTTATGTTGGTTCAAATGAGTATATGCACTTTATGGTTACACACACTTATTTCCCCCACTGTGTCTCCTTAGCGACTATCAGTAAACGCAATTTAGACGGAGCTCCACCCCGCGTGACCACCCACGACCGCAGAGTTGGCGAACATTCCATCCTTGTCCGATCGCCGTGATGCACATTGCCTTCGCTATTATGTTCGTTCTCATGACCGCAATCCTTCCATATATAGAATTGTCACAGATGTTAGTAGACGCTCTTTATTTGTTCGTCGCCCCTGTTTACTTCACCTACATTCGCTCTTGTCTTCTCTTCAGCTACCACCTTTCTATGTTCATGTGGCATCTCCCTTTTCCCTACCCCCTTGGGAAGTTAATAAGATAAGATTTCTTCGGATTTTTAACCCCGGAGGGTTAGCCACCCAGGAAAACCCAAGAAAGTCAGTGCGTCATCGAGGACTGTCTGTCTTATTTCCAATGGGGTCCTCAATCTTGTCCCCCAGGATGCGACCCACACCAGTCGACTAACACCCAGGTACCTATTTACTGGTAGGTGAACATCACAACAGGTGTAAGGAAACACATCGAAATGTTTCCACGCTGCCGGGAATCGAACACGGGCCCTCCGTGTGTGAAGCGAGAGCTTTAGCCACCAGGCCACCGGGGCCCCTGCGGTTCGTGTCTGTTCTTCCCCACTGCCACTCGCAAAAGCCCAGCTACCTACGACGGCTTCTCGCTCTCGCTCGCAGTGTACACCGATGATTCTAAGTCTTCTGATGGCGTCAGATTCGCAGCAGTGTTTCCGGACAGTGTCGTGCGAGGGCATCTGTTATTCTCGGCTAGCATTTTCATGGCTGAATTGCATGCCATTCTTGTAGCACTTATCCATATTGCATCTGTCTGTGTCTCCATTTGTGGTCGTTTCAGACTCCCTTAGTGCTTTACAGGCTATCCGAAAATTTGATACACCTCACCCCCTAGTTCTTTGTATCCAACTTTGGTTACGTCGTATCTCTAGCAAACACAAAGATATTGTTTTTTGTTGGGTCCCTGGTCATGTTGACGTACAGGGCAATGAACAGGCAGACACTGCTGCGCGGTCAGCAGTACATGACCTTCCAGTTTCATATAGAGGTGTTCCTTTTAAGAACATAAAGAACATAAAAAAGAAGGAACACTGCAGAAGGCCTACTGGCCCATGCAAGGCAGGTCCATGTCACCCCCCAGCTTAGACCAATGACCCACCTAGTCAGGTCACATCCTCTGAAGGAAGGAGCACGGCATGAGACCTAGTAGCACAAGCTAGTCGGGTCCAACTCACACCCACCCACAGCCACTCATGTATTTATCTAACCTATTTTTATTTTCCTCTTGAAAGGGGAGCGTTAATGCAACATGACATCAGTGAATCTCAGGTGTTTGCCAGCTATTTGCTCCAGCTGGCGCTCAACTGAACCGGCGCTCCCACAAGGCACTAAGTGGTCCCAGATTTTTTTTCAATACTGCGCACACTGAGGGCACAGACCCATTCTCTCATGTCTAGGCGACTCAGGCCTATTGCACTAAATTTGAAGGAATGAAAAATAAAACGTTGATCTACGTTCGGAGCAGAACGCGTACAAACGTACATATACATTTGGACAGTTTAACCCTTTCGGGGTTATGGTCGTACAAGTACGTTTTATGCACTGTGGTTATTGATGTACTAGTACGCCTAAATTCTAGCGCCCTCAAATCAAGCATAAACAGGCTGTTAGGCCTAGATGTGATAGAATGGGTCTGTGCGGTCAGTGTGCACAGTATAAAAAAATTCCTGCACACCACAGTGCATAATGAGGAAAAAAAACTGACCGTGTTTTTAGTTTAAAACAGCGAATTTGCAGTCTATTTTCGTATGGTATTTATGCTTGTATTCTCGTTTTCTTAGTCTCATTTTATAGAATAGATGATATATTACAGAAATAGAGATAATTTTGACTGGTTTCACTATGACAAGTACCTTGAAACTGAGCGCAAAGTAGCGAAAATGTTCGATTTTGGCCGATGTTCAAGAGTAAACAAATCACACCATGCGTCCAATACACATCAACTGGAGAGTCTAATATTCTTGCACAAGTGCGCTGATATTATTTATACCATTTTTACAATGATGCAGTTGTATACATAACAGTAAATCTTCTATTTTTTGTGAGAATAAAAATTCAAAATGGAAAGCAAAAGTAATGTAAGAGGGGCCTGGAGATGTGACTAATGAACAGAGATGTTATTATAGAGCCAGGAACGTCTGCCTTGTTTATTATGGACCCTATTTTGAAATTGGCATCGTTTGAAATTTGTGTGAAATTGGACAAATTGCCATTTTCTGACCACTATTTTGGGTAGTTGAAATTGGTAAATAGGCAGTTTCATTTACTCAATCGATAGAAGAAATGAAGTTCTAGCGAAATAGCTATAATTTTAGTAGACAGAAACATTGGAATTTGCCGAAAATAGGGCTCAAAGTGGGCGAAATCGGTGACGTGTAAATGTCATGGATACCGCTAACTTCACGAAAGCTTAATTCCATTAGTTTTCGATGAAATTTCATAATTTTTGTGGCGTTATGATCGGAAAATGATTCTCTATCATTTCATAAGAAAAAAATAATTTTTTTTTTTAAATTCATGGACCCTGAGAACGAGTTTCAGAGAGACCCCTTGGACCCCCAAAGGGTTAAGGGTTAAAGGGGATATAGTGTTAGTACAAATGTGGTCTAATAATGAGATACTAGTCACAGAGATTCTTGTAGGTTTTGATATTGTTGGCAGCTACAAGAAGTTAATCATAGTGTTTGTGAATTCAGTTACTTGTGGGTCCTGGTCATGTTAAAGAGGCACCAGAAACAGAGGACTCAGGTCAGTTATTTTGTGAGACAGGGGTCCAGTGACTCTCAAGCTGGTCCTAATGCCAGTAAAAGAGCAAGAAGGGAAGTAACCCCAGATAGGGCTTTGATAACTAAAGTCAATATGGAGGGGGGATTCCCCTTCCAAACACTAAGCCCTCCCTCACTCCTCCCTATCTTCCAGATGCCAGCAAGTCTCTTCAATAAAGGTAAGTAAATGTTATTTTAAATGTAAATTATATTAATTTAACCCTTAACCCTTTCAGGGTTTCGGCCGTACTAGTACAGCTTATGCCCCAAGGTTTTGGTCGTACTAGTATGCCTAAATTCTAGCACCATCAAATCAAGCAGAAACAGGCTGGTAGGCCTAGATGTGATAGAATGGGTCTGTGTGGTCAGTGTGCGCAGTATAAAAAAATTCCTGCACCACACAGTGCATAATGAGGAAAAAAAACTCTGACCATGTTTTTGGTATAAAACAGCGACTTTGCAGTCTATTTTTGTATGGTATTTATGCTTGTATTCTCGTTTTCTTAGTCTCATTTGATAGAATGGATGATATATTACAGAAATAGAGATAATTTTGACTGGTTTCACTATGACAAGTACCTTTAAACTGAGCGCAAAGTAGCGAAAATGTTCTATTTTGTCCGATGTTCAAGAGTAAACAAATCACACCATGCGTCCAATACACATCAACTGGAGAGTCTAATATTTTTGCACAAGTGCGCTGATATTATTTATACCATTTTTACAATGATGCAGTTGTATACATAACAGTAAATCTTCTATTTTTTTGAGAATAAAAATTCAAAATGGAAAGCAAAAGTAATTTTTTTTTTACGGACTATTTTGCGGTCATTGCTACCCACCTTCGCACCCGTTGGCAACAACGCTGGTCTGACCTGCTAAATAACAAACTTCATTTTATTAAACCGAGTATAGGTTTCTGGCCTTCTTCTTGTCACCAATGTCGAGGTTGGGAGACTACTCTCTCCCGTCTTCGCATTGGCCACACTCGTCTTACTCACGGGTATCTCATGGAGAGGCTCCCTGTCCCTCTCTGTGAGCATTGTCAGGTTCCAGTGTTTGTTAGCCACATTCTGTTGGACTGCCCACTATATAAACGAGCACGCAGAATTTACCTCCAACGTCGTCTTCGCTCTGATGCCCTTACTTTACCTTCAATTCTTGCTGATGAACCCTCTTTTAATTCAGACTCTCTCATTGACTTTTTCACAGCAACTGATTTACTACACAAACTCTGAAGATTATGCCTCTAGCACTTCCCTCAGTCCCTTCTACCTCAATCTCTTGCTACCCTCTATCCCTGCACTATCCACTGTCCCGCTGCACCCCATAACCAAATAATCATCCCTCTCCCTCTTACTACCCATTATCCCTGCATCCTGCTCTGCCCTGCTGCGCTGTATGCCCCTTGTGGTTTAGCTCTTTTTGATTAATAATAATAATAATAATAATAATAATAATAATAATAATAATAATAATAATAATAATAATAATAATGAGGACATCAGAGCACCCCAGGATGATTTGAATAGACTGATGCAGTGGTCGGAGAAGTGGCAGATGCAGTTTAATATAGACAAATGCAAAGTTCTAAACATTGGACAGGAAAATAACTATGCCACATGTAAACTAAATCATGTAGATCTTAATATTACTGATTGCGAAAAGGATTTAGGAGTTCTGGTTAGCAGTAAACTGAAACCAAGACAACAGTGCATAAGTGTTTGCAATAAAGCTAACAGAATCCTTGCCTTCATATCAAGAAGTATAAATAATAGAAGTCCTCAGGTATATATCTGTATGTATCTTTGGTTAGGCCTTATTTAGATTATGCTGTACAGTTCTGGTCAACGCATTACAGAAGGGATGACAAAGTTGATCCCTTGTATCAGAAATCTTCCCTATGAGGATAGACTGAGGGTCCTGAATCTGTACTCTCTAGAAAGGCGTAGAATTAGGGATGATATGATTAAGGTGTATAAATGGAAAACAGGAATTAATAAAGAGAATGTAAATAGCATGCTATAAATATTTAGCCTAAACAGGACTCGCAGCAATGGCTTCAAGTTGGAAAAATTCAGATTTAGGAAGGATATAGGAAAGCACTGGTTTGGTAATAAAGTTGTGGATGAGTGGAACAAACTTCCGAGTACCGACAGAGAAGCTAAGATGTTGTTGTAGTTTTAAAAATAGGTTAGATAAATACATGAGTGGGTGTGGGTGAGTGTGAGTTAGACCTGACTAGCTTGTGCTACTAGGTCAGATTCCGTGCTCCTTCCTTAAGTGAATGTGACCTGACCTGACTAGGTTAAGGCATTGGCTTAAGCCGGTGGGAGAATTGGACCTGCCTCGCATGGGCTAGTAGGCCAGCTGCAGTGTTCCTTCTTTCTTATGTTCTTATATATTATGAGGTGTGGCTGCCAGTCGTGGTGAAGGGAGTTAGGCAAGTAATTATAATTGTTCTCACTGAGCTACTAACAAACTCCCTTTCGTATGTCTTAACTCATAAATATCGTCACTCTCTCTCAAAAAAAAAAAAAACTGCACAAGTAATATAATTGGATATGACACCTCGTTTATCAGGAAAGTACGTGTTTTTCATATTCACTTTTAGTAAGCTATTAATAATAACTGGATTGAAACAATTTTAACAGTAAACATTCAACAATGAATATTTTACAAGCCCAAGGTGGCATTTTCATAATAGCCCCAAATATTTGTGTGGGTATAGCGATGATATTTTACCAACTTTATTTACTTGGGGGATGAAAATTAGGTATATTACAGTATTTCTCATCATCCAAAAATCGATTTGGTGCTTTTTCAGTAGATAGTGCCCAAAACACTATTGGCAATACCCATATGTAGCACTGATCAAATTAGTGCTTCCAAATCCAGTTATTTTATTAAGTTTTTTTAAATAACTGGTTGGCCGATCTTAATAAAACATTTTTTTAACAGTAATTCATGTCAGACGATTGATTCTAACCAATAAAAACATGAATGTAATCGGTCGATAAATAAAACAAACGCAACCTAGAATATTTAAGGAACAAGATAAAAGCATGTAAGATCTAAATAAACCATTATATTTTATATTTTTCCCTCTCAAGATGCTTGCTATATAGTTACGACTTAACGGATTATGTTTTCCAAATTACAACTAGAAAGAGCACAATACCATTGAAAGCCAGATATTCATTGCTTTCAAAAATATTTGAAGAATATCTTCTCTACATTATTTTTGTGTAAACTTATTTCTAGGATATTCTCCAGCTTCACTATATTTTGAGATTGTAGCGGTACGCTTTCGCCAAATGCTGTCTCAGTTTTGTATTTAACTCTCAAAAATAATTTGTATTTAAACTCATTAACAGATTAAGATAATCTAATGCAAAGACAACCTAAGATTAACAGTTTTGCATATTTTATCTGCTTCAGTAATTTTGGCAATATTTCTTTAGGAAGGAAGGTAGGGTAGGGGTCGTCCTAGGATACGTGGGAGGGAGGGACTAAAGGAAGTTTTGTTTGCGAGGGGCTTGGACTTCTAGCAGTGTGCGTGAGCGTGTTAGATAGGAGCGATGACGAATGTTTTTTTTTACGACTTGACGTGCTGTTGGAGTGTGAACAAGGTAACACTTATGAAGGGATTCAGGGAAACATGTTAGCCAGACTTGAGTCCTGGAGGTGGAACGTACAGTGCCTGCACTCTGAGGAAGAAGTGTTGATATGTTTCAGTTTTTTTTTAACTGTAATGTGAGCGCACCTCTGGCAACACAGTGATGGAGTGAATAACGAAACTCTTTCTTCTTTTTCGGGTCACCAACCTTGCTGGAGAAAGGCCGATGTGTTAATAAAAAATCTTCATGAACAGAGCGAGGGAATGACAGTTTTTCTGACCCCTGCTAATAATTTTCAAAACTACGGCTTGCTTTTTAAATATAGATATTTTAACAGATAAATAAAATTGTTCGGTTACAGTAATGTTCAAAGAAATATTAGTATTGTTGAATCAAAACGAAGGGGTATTAAGGGTTATCCTGAGCCTATATCAGCAAATACAGTAAGAATTTCCGAATACGTATCTGTTTTATATCCCATTTATTACATTTTTTACTCATTTGCAATATATATACAATATTTGACTGAATCTTTTCATCTGAAAAAAACATTAAAACTTTAGCAATTGATGCGATTGCATTAATTCAAGAGACAAAAAACACTAAATCCGATGAGAAACTACAAGAATTACTTTCCTCTGAGATACTTATTTAAGAACAAAATACTATTAGCAATGCACTCCTCGTGGCCATTAACATTTTAGAATATAATCCAGTAATATTTTACATTCATGAAAAGTAATAGTGAAGCTAGTAACGCCTCGTCACAACATGAAGCTTTTCTTGGTGCTGATTCAAGTAATAGTGAAGCTAGTAACGCCCCGTCACGACATGAAGCTTTTCTTGGTGCTGATTCAAGTAACAGTGAAGCTAGTAACGCCCCGTCACGACATGAAGCTTTTCTTGGTGCTGATTCAAGTAATAGTGAAGCTAGAAACGCCCCGTCACGACATGAAGCTTTTCTTGGTGCTGATTCAAGTAACAGTGAAGCTAGTAACGCCCCGTCACGACATGAAGCTTTTCTTGGTGCTGATTCAAGTAACAGTGAAGCTAGTAACGCCTTGTCACAACATGAAGCTTTTCTTGGTGCTGATTCAAGTAATAGTGAAGCTAGTAACGCCCCGTCACAACATGAAGCTTTTCTTGGTGCTGATTCAAGTAACAGTGAAGCTAGTAACGCCCCGTCACAACATGAAGCTTTTCTTGGTGCTGATTCGCTCTACCACTGAAGATATTCATAATGCAAAATGTGATTAAGTTTCTGACGTAAGAGAAAATCAATCTGAGAATTAAGACTTGATAACGAATCAAGAAGAGTTCTTCAGAGTTTCATAACTAGTGGTCGAGTTATGATTGCTGTTTATTTTACTAGATATTCCTTCTAAAATAACTATAACTGAAGTTAATGCGATTAGTCATCATTCCAGCTCTAAAGTACTTCTATTAAACAATGATTCACTGTTCACTAATGTAATTATGAAACAAAATTTGCCTAATATACATGACTGAACGAGTACCTCTAGCCCTATATCAGTAATGTTCAAGCTGATCATGCAAAGTTTCTCAAGTATTGTAATGTATTACCTCAAATAAAGCGATTCCATATGTGCAGTATACTTATTCTTTTTCAATACAGTGATGGGTAATACCCCACTTTTTCATGCATTGAGTCTTTGATAAATGTTTAACTATTAAACTTTTGAACTTTTGATCTGTCTCAAGTTAAACTAAAATTTTGATTTTTTTTATGTAAATTAGGTTCAGTCTTACAAAAATTGGTATAAATTATCGAGAAAGCAACTGATTATCCAATTGCATCTTCACTTCTTTCTCCCGTCAATTTGTATGTCTTCTACCAACCTTCTTTACCATTTTTCTGCTGAGCTTCTAATGTAAACAAATGTTTTTTTTCCTAACCATACAACGGGTGGGGATAGAACCCGCGGTCAGAGAGTCATAAAACTCCATACCGACGCGCTAGTCACTGGTCCAGTGGCTAGCGCGTAGCTCTGGAGTTTTATGACTCTGACCACGGGTTCCGTCCCCGCCCTTTGTATGGTTTGTTTACAATCGTGTCATTACGATTTCGTGAGTTGTTTTTTTCTATTTTCTACACTCTCATCTAATTAATTGGATGTTCGTCCCATTTGTCATAATTTTCAGTCAAGTTAAGCAGAAACAAGTTTCCCATTCCCAGGTATTTTCCTGGAACTATCACTGAAGAACAACAGGCTATCTCTTTATGTTGTTCACATCATGGAACAGCGAACAGCAAAGTCACTCTATGAACATCGAATAGTTTATTATCTCCACCTGTATTTTTTGCTTTAGGACAATTAGAAAGGATACATTTAGCTATATTATTGTCTGCCTTGGAGGGAAGGTTTATTCTTATACATGTACTTTATATTATTTCAATCTATTTTTAACATAACTTTCAATTTAGTGATGCATTCATTATTATTTAGGTGAACGAAAGCTAACATCGTTTGCAGTTTGTCATTCTACACGTTTTCACTTCGTTTTATTGTTTTTTTTTCCTGTGTTCTGTGATGAAATTTGCCATTTCACAACAACCTGTTACTCTATATTGTTGCTGCTGACAGGCTCTATGGCTCTGGCAATAATTCCATCCATTCTATGAATAGCTACAAATAAAGAAAACAATTATTATTTGTACTTTCCTATCAACCTAGAAAAGATATTGTGTGGTACCAGACTCAGCAAACTGTTAGTACCTTCTATTCCACTCTTCCTATGTAATACTTCTAGTCCTACATAAGTATACCTCGGCCCATATAAATCACCGTCCCTAACGCAATTAACCTTTCCCAAAAGAATCCTCATGTACCTTACATAAACATCCCACACTCTGTAGATTTCTGTCCTCACCCTTTCACTTTGAATATACTTCTCAAGTTACAAATCCTGCCTCCTACTGTACAGAAATCATTCCTCCCTGTACAAAAATCTCCCATCCAACAAATTAATTCTTCACTTCCCATGGATATGCCCTTCACGTTATGGAAATTACCTTACGTCTTTTGAAAACTACCCTTCTCCTATTGGAAACTACGAACACGTAATCCCTGTCATTTCATAATTTAATACTACCTACAATATAAATGATCCCTCTCTTTCTATATGGTAAGTTGTCATATCTATACATAAATTCCCTCTGCCTATTGAAATACGCTTTACACTTCAGCAATTCGTCCTACCTCTACGAAAAGCGTTATTGACTGGGAAGGAAGGGAAGATGATTTAATTGTCACAAGTCAACATAATTCGTGTAAAAAAGAGATATAATATATGAACATATTATATATAACTATATTTGTCATTCAAAATAACTCTTATATAGTGTAATTGAAATACAATGTGTTATGTAGGTAAATTACTGGAGAACAAACCAACTCTGATGCTGTAATGTAATATAATGTTATACTGTAGTGAGGTTTAGACTATGTATCTCAGACGTTATTGTCTTTCTCTTTAGGAGGTGGACGTGTTAGTGAAATCTATTTCAATGCTGCCTGAGAGGGCAGAGATCTTGGACTACTCAGAATGGTTTTGGATATATTTTTGCAAGTTTTATACAAGAGTTCCCCAACGCATAAAGGACAGTTTTCTACTTTGGCAAATATATACTTGGCAGGTTTGTACTTTGTTATACTCCTCTATCAAATTTTCAATCTGAAGTACAATATACAAAAAAACCCACATGTAGGAGACTGAAACTTGTGAGGACCTCTACCGCTGTTGCACCACCACTACTACTACTACTACTACTACTACTACCACTACTTCAATAATACTACCACTCACATCCCCTCTCCCACTTCTCGAATATATTCTGACACCCTTCGATTCCCGCATCTATGTGTGACTGATTAATTAGTATATTACATTGGTCAACAATATTTGAAATGTTGTTTGCTTCTTAATTGAGATTAGTTAATTCTTATGTATTGTCATGTCCTGAATCCAAATATCACCTTGAAAAAATGCTTATTGGCTATACGTTTAAAGATACGAGACATGTAATATTTTTTTTATTTTATTATAACGTACAAGATGTGTCAGTATGTTTTAAACTCTAATCCGTACCTACTCTCTGCCTTTCTGCTTGACGCTTATAGTGGGCTGAAAAATCATCTATCGCCAATGTCCAGCAATAGTCTGCAAGTATTCTTGTGCCCCATTTGCCCTGGTACCATTTTTCCATGGTTGAAATATCTTGGTGAAACCTTTCACCATGTTGGTCACTAACTGCCCCACAGTTCGCTGGAAAAAAAGTCTAAATGTGAGTCCAAAAAGTGGATTTTAAGTGACATGTTACATCCCATGTTCTTGTAAGCCTTGATGAGGTTTTCCACCAATTCTTCATAGTTGCCTTCCCTTCTGTTTCCCAGAAATTCCTTCGCTACTAACTTGAATGCTTCCCAAGCAGCTTTCTCCTCCCATGAAGGTCTGATTCAAAGTCACCATCTTTAAGAAGCTGTCAAATCTGTGGACCATTGAAGACTCCCTCTCTCATCTTAGCGTCGCTCAGTGAGGGAAATTTTGATGTTAAATACTTGAATCCCTGACCGGATTTGTCAATAGCTTTTACAAAGTTTTTCATGAGCGTCAGTTTTATGTGTGGTGGTGGTAGCAAAATTTGTTTGGTTCAATGTGAGTTGGATGTTGAACATTGTTCATCCCAGGCTCCAATGATTGACGAGGTGGCCAGTCTCTCCTGATGTAGCGGGAACCTCTTGCACGACTGTCCCAGTCACATAGAAAGCAGCAGTACTTGGTGTATCCGCCCTGCAAGCCCATCACAAGAGCAACAACCTTTAAGTCACCACAGAGCTGCCATTGATGTTCATTATATTTCATGCATTGCAACATATGCTTTATATTCTCATCAATACAATATGTCTCACATGTATATTAATAGCTTGCTCAGTGAATATTTATTATAAACTTAAAAAGTGTTTGGCTAAGAAAATCACCAACCTTTCACCTCAAAATATAAACTTGGAGAGCACAAGCACCTTGTATGACTGCTGGAACAATAATGAAGGTCAGTGAGACTGTGAGTGTGGTAAGGAACACACTGCCGCAAGCCTGTTGCAACCTGTTGTGACACGTAGGTCTATATTGAAAAGTAGAGCTAACAAACAATTTTAACTATGATATTCATTATCAGTGACCTAAAATTACTTGGAAATTGCTACTCTGGGCTCGGAAGTATTTTAGTTGTTGACCAATAATTATTGGTGTACCAATAAAAATAACTAGTATTTAATATATACAAATTTTCATTTGAATTATTTCCTATCATGCTCTTAAAAGTCTATGAAGGATGTTACTAAGAAATTTCAGCATAAGTTTAATTATGTGTATGTTGATCAGGACGGTGAGTGGTGTTTGTGGTACAGCCGACATGATTCCAGAACGAGCGGCCCTCACCTTGGCTTTTGGCAAAACTGTCCCCAACGTTTCTCATTGTTGACCAAGTAACACTCAAAGCAATGGCAGAGATGAAAACACTCAACTAACTAGAATATTCGTATTAATGACCACGAAGCCCCGAATCAATTAAACTGTTTGTTACATTGTTAAGTATGTATCGCCACGTGGTGAGCAGACTATAGGTGCAATCGTCATCATGCCAGTGATGAAACTGTCAACGGATGAGCATATGAATAAATTCACGGCTTTGTTGAGTACAATTAAAGACAGAAAAGAAAAACATTTCCCTGAAGGCCTTCTTTTTTTCAGGAGTTACAGTGATTACGTCCTCCAGAATGTGATGGAGATGTTTTATAGAGGAGCATTTGAACAGTATCAAAGATGTTTTTATAGAACACTTTTTACAGGTTGTCTGTCATGGAGGAATGCAAGTTTTTTGTAATCTTTATGATTGATACTAACTCTAGTACTCAAAGAAGATTGGTTCTTAAATCCTCATGATTAGCAATAGTAAACTGAATGCAAAGATCATCCAATATAAATTTTCATTGCCTTCTTCAATGATTTATTACACAACACCAAAACTGAGCTACCTAATCTAAGTGAGGTCTTAATAGTGATGTATAGAGTATCTTTGTGATCAAGCTCTACATCCCCTAGTTTATAACTACGAGGGTTATTTTCATTCTCAAACATTAGGATTTTACGCTTGTCCACATTGAACTGCATCTAACACTTTTCAGACCATTATAATTTGGCCAAATCCTCCTGGAGTTCATTAATATCCTTCTCAGACTCTGTTATTTTTGCCTATTTTTGTCATCAGCGAATTTACTTATGCCACTTTTAATTTCTTCTTCAAGGTCATTAATGTAAATTATGAACAGCAACGGACCTAAAACTGATACCTGTTCAACGCCACCTGTGAACAGTCCCCATTCAGACTTCACCCAGTTAATGCAAGCTCCTTGCTTTGTATTGGTAAGCCATATCCCGTTCCATGTTACATACACCCACACGGGGGCCAGTAGCTGTGACTCGATTCCTGTAACCACAAATAGGTGAGTACACACACACACACACACACACACACACACACACACACACACACACACACTACACACACACACATGCACACACACACACACACACACACACACACACACAAACACACACACATACACTGGTGGCTAAAGCTTTCGTTTCACGCACGGAGGGCCCGGGTTCAATTCCCGGCAGGGCGGAAACATTTCGAAGTGTTTCCTTACATACACACACACACACACATACAACAGGCCTAGTGTCTAATCGACATGTGCCTTGGACAAAATGGTAACTAACACACACACGCACACATACACGTATGATAAAGCTCATGGCGCAGGGAGAGTGACCCAGTAGCGGCCAGTGAAGAGGAGGGGCCAAGAGCTATGAATCGACCCCTGCAACCCCAACTAGGTGAGTATCCACACACATACACACACACACACACACACACACACACACACACACACACAATATCGACAAGTGCCATTGACAACCAGTAGCTAACACAAAAGGCCAAGTAAACAAAATTTAAATTGTTTTAAGCTCTATTTCAGTTTGCTCAGCTATGAAGGTCTTTTGTTGTTATGATTCCAGATATGTATTTTGTGTGTATTTAAACTTCTCTTACCTGCACAGACTTGGTGCGTAATTTGTGGGTTTCTGCTACTGGCGTCGACGATGCTGACTTTGACATGGAGAGCAACACCAACTGGTGGCAGAGGACCCCAGTAAGAGTACCAACTGCTGTCACCACTGTTTTAAAGACAGTTATTTATGTTGGTAAGTCTGATTTATATTGGTTCAGAACTATATTCTGGGCTATTCAACTATCTAGCTAATATGTACGAAACTAATTTCCGATTTTTTTTTGTGTGCATCATGGCTAAAACAGAGGGACATTATAATATTACTCTCCATGATGACATTATTAATTAAGAATAATAGTACTTGCGACATTGGACATTAATCGAATTTACAGTCTCTAAAATAATTTATAATCAAAGACATCCAGGCCAAGCAGGTAAACATATGTATGCACTTATGTATGCAGTTCTTTCTGGTAATAAAAATGTACATAATACGATATACGAGGCATAAACAGTATATAATTACATATGTATGTGTAAATATATGATGTTTATGCCTGGTATATCGTACGTATGGTAACATTGCCTAGTGAAAATTAGACACATGTGCAACATCTGGGTGTCATTATTGCAGACGTTTCGCCCTCCAGTGGCTTTATCAATACAAATTCTAGGACATAACTTAAGACAGTAGAACTATATACACAAGATGATATACAATATTGCCTAGTACAATATACTGGGTGCTACTCCAGCACATTTACACTAACCTGACCTAACCTAACCTAACCTAGGTTAGGTTAGGTTAGTAAAAATGAGCTGGTAGACCGCACGCTAAACTAGCACCATATACTGAATATATGAATTATGAATGGTATAACATATGAATGACATTTATGCCCAGTATAATATATGTATACTGTTTAATCCTGGTATAAATGTATTTTCCAATTAATTATATATAAAAAAATTTGCTGCTTTTTTGAGGAAGCGCCAATAAATTTTACAGTAATAATAAAATCTAAATGAAATTTTCTAGTTGTATAGAGTGTATTTTACTGTATGATTGGGTTATATTTGGCTTCTGTCATAGAAATAAGTTTTATTGAATATTTTAGCCAGAATTATTATAAAAAACACTAGAGTTAGCCCCCCCCCAGCTGAATGATGTTAAAAAGCTATATTTGTTAACCGGTTAATGAACATTATCTTTATGGCTACATAAGTATAAATCCATGCAAACTCAGGAATTAAAATATGAATGCACATTAAAAAAATAGCTGGATAAAATACAGTGAGGAATTTTTAAAATAATGTCTTTTCCAAAGTTAAAAAAAAATATATATAAATAAACAACCTGAATACAGGAGGGCCCCGTTTTACAGCACTTTGGTTTACAGTGTTTCGCTAATACAGCTATTTTCACATACCAATTTTTCATTTATTCTGGCTTACTACAATAAATGTATTCATCACTCACTGTAAGCTATGTATAAAAATATTTTAATATAAGTAATGTGAGTACTGTACATGCATTATTTAGTACTAGCTTTATTGCTAACTTGATATATGACAGTATAAACATGTTATCATGATTTTTATATCCATTTGAAAGTGAAAAAAGTCTGTTTAACTCTACATTTAATTTCGCTTTACAGCAGTAGCCCTAACCTGCTGTATAAGCGGGGCCCCTCCCGTACTGTCTGACAGAATATTTATATTTATTAAGTATCCGAGTAGTACCTTCCATTGCTGTCTCTACGGAGTTTTTTTTCTTTCTTTAAACTTTTCTTTATTACATTAGCATATCTTATTCGACTGGCGTCAACTTCGGTCCAAGTTGGACCGAAACGTCGTCATAAGTTTCTCCTATGTGAAGGTTTTTTGTGTATTTTTTCAGTCACTGTATTGTGTTTTTTTACTCTTCGTCAATGATTTACACCAATTTGCAAATGCCAGTGTCCATTCGACAAGTTAATTAATAAGGTCTTTTCTTATAGGCTTCAAACAATCCTAATTGTATCCTAATTACCAAAGGGTTAGGATTATTGTTAGGGATTTTAGATATTGTTTTGCCAGTTTTATGAGGAAAATTGTGCGATATGTTTTTCCCTTTCAATCACGTAAATATAATTGAGTATTTCTTTTTTGGACAGCTTCAAAATTTATTGGCTGAAACATCTAAATTAACTACTAATCAATAAATATTTTTCATGTAGGTGCAAATTTATTCATATACTCAATTTTTATAAAAAAAATGGATAGATGCCATCTCTGTGACAACCGGAGAATGAGTATTCTGATCAGCTTCAAACTTTTAGCTCTGAATTGTTTTCCTAAACTCAAAGTTTCCATTGTTATTGACCTTCATTGGTCTCTAACTGCTAAAGTTATTAATAAATTGTGATTCTGATATCATTTTAACAGATAAAAAAAAAACGGTGTTGGTTTGACAGCCAGAACGACTCGTCATAAGTTTTGTCTGTATAGATGTAAATCTGACATTTTATTGATATTGACTCACGAAATCGTAATGACACGACTGCAAACAAACCATCCCACGGGTGGGGTTCGAACCCGCGATGAGAGAGTCTCAAAACTCCAGACCGTCTCGTTAGCCACTGGGCCAGCAAGCTTCAATAAGATTCTTGTTGAAGCTAGCTGGCCCAGTGGCTAACGCGACGGTCTGGAGTTTTGAGACTCTCTGATCGCGGGTTCCAGCCCCACCCGTGGTATGGTTTTATTATTATTATTATTATTATTATTATTATTATTATTATTGATATTGTTGAAAAAATAAGAATTTCTGCATTCACAGCAATAACTGAAGAATGTTTTTTCTGACAGAATCCACACTTCAAGTGTTGGTGGGCCGTATTAAAAGATACCTTGGCAGTCAATTTGGCCAATGTAGTTTGTGATTTTCCAATTTTAACAATTAAATTGGTTTCCCTTTAATTACTAGAGAATATTTTTTTACCTGGAATTAATTTTGAATTGAATTTGAGAGCTGCTGGAGACAATTTGCTGATTTCATTTATCTTTTTTTTTGTTTTTAAAGTAGACTTTCCGGAAAAAATATCTTGTTAAATTGTAAAGAATTTTCAATAGAATTTGAATAAAAAAAAGTTGACACAACCAGTCAAGTGTCAGGTGCAAAGTTCACATCATTCCCCAACTTCATCGTAGATTTTAGTTTATAACTTCAGAACGCCTTAACTTATCTAATTAAGATTCTTAAGCCTAATTAACTATTAATAGGGAAAGATTATTAAAGTAATTTACAAATACAGGGGCTCTCTGTTCTATTTTGTATAAGATAATCCAGATTTTTATTTCAATGTGATAACTCTAGAAAGACTCATGTGATCGGCTTCAACTTTTCAACTTTGATGAATCCTTAAAACAAAGGTTGATATTGCTAATAAAAAGTGAAATTATTATTACTCCGTATAAAGCTGAAGAATGTCTCTTCTGATCGGCTTTCAACCTTTAGCCCTGTTGAATCTTACTTAGAGAAATGTTTGGATTGAGTTCGGTGTGAATACCTCATTTTTTTTTATTTTTCATGAAGAATCTGTGACAATAAAACTGCGAATTTTTATCTGGAAATCTGTAATTAGTTTTGGGGCATATGATCTTATTTGCCACTTTTATGGAGGTTTATTTGATGCAATAACTTGTGAATGCTTCTGAAAGCATCAAATCGTGAAATCTTTACCTGCATTAGAAGATTATGCTGCACTCTGCACTATTCCAGTAGCATGAATTGAGGTACAGCGGTCTGTCGTAATGCAATACGGAAATTCATTTCTAAGATCGCAAAATCCATAAATTCATTCATTTCTTTCATCCATGACATCTTTATTTTTGTGCTGGGGTGAGTCTAACGAAAAACCTATGAACGTCGAAGGTGAACCAAACTTGAGGCTTCATCACCAGAAACAGTAATCAGAGCTTCGTGATTGAAATACAGTACAGATGAGATCAGGTCCTTGGAAATACTCCAAGAGCCTGAAGCCTTAGATAACTAGGCAAGCGTTGTCTACACAATCATTAAAGGATGGTGGTGTTATGACGCAGGTAAAAGACTCTTCAATAAAGAAATTGGAGCTCTTTTTCCCCTTCCTCAGATAAAACCTGATTACCCCCTTCAATCATATTTCAGGGGAGCTGTGTGATCTTTTCGGATCTTATAAAGAAAATAATTGTCTATTAACAGACTTCTCGCAAACAGCATTTCTGACTCACGAAATCGTAATAACACGATTGCAATCAAACCATACCACAGGTGGGGCTCGAACCCGCTATCAGAGAGTCTCAAATATCGAGACCGTCGCGTTAACCACTGAGCCAGCTAGATTCAATAAGATTCATCCAACTAGGTATATTTCTACACCATAGGAAGGTTAGCATAGGCACCACTGTGTTCACAAATGCAAGTTTTTACAGACGAATCTCCCGCTAGCGGAATATCTGAATACATTCACCTCCTCCATACTCCTTCCCTCCAATCTGATATCCAATCCTTCATTATCTAAATATTTTCTTAAGCTCATCACCTTACTCTTTCCTATGTTCACTTTTAATTTCCTTCTTTTACACACCCTACCAAATTCATCCACCAACCTCTGCAACTTCTCTTCAGAATCTCCCAAAAGCACAGTGTCATCAGCAAAGAACATCTGTGACAACTCCCATTTTGTGTTAGATTCTTTATCTTTTAATTCCACGCCTCTTGCCAACACCCGGGCATACACTTCTCTTACAACCCCATCTATAAATCTATTGAACATCCACGGTGACATCAAACATCCTTGGCTAAGGCCTACTTTTATTGGGAAATAATCTCTCTCTCTCCTACATACTCTAGCCTGAGCCTCACTGTCCTTTTAACTGCTTTTAATAACATACCTCCTATTTCATATATTTGCAACATCTGCCTCATTGCTCCCCTATCAACCCTGTCATTCGCCTTTTCCAAATCTATAAATGCCACAAAAACCTATCTAACCTTATATTCACAAATATATTAACAAATATATTTAAACATGCATACTCATACACATGAATAAATATACACACAAAGTAGTCCTTGAGGAGGGGTGAAGAGCTGAGCCTGCAACAGCACAAATGTATCTCGTTTACAATTATACATTTACAAATATTTTACATTTACAAATGTATTTGTAAAATCAGCACACGCATATATCTGTACACCTACATACACTACTGCCTAAATTTTTACATATGTTCATACAAACATTCTTACACATATTCATGCATAATACATAAATACATACACGCTCAGACGTATGCACAAGCATACATCTGTGAACAGCAACGTGCACGGCTACCTAACTTCTTACATACATTAATTAAAACACACTTTCGTACACACATTCACACATTAATACATACACACTCAATTACGTTCACACATGTATACATATGAGCATATACGTATGAAAAAGAGAGGGTATACATACATACAAACATGAGCACATGCATATGCATATATAAACCAATGCATATATTCATGCACATATATACAAACTCACACACATACATTCACATGCGAGTATACAAACTCACACACATACATTCACATTAGCATGAATATAAAAGTGTATAAACATACAAGCTTGCATTAATATGAAATTGCATATGCATTCATGCACATACTGAGATATACACATATACACACGTATACATTTACACTTGTATGAACGCATACACATATGCATATGTATATGTAAACTGTTTTCAACAATAAAACTACAACAACTAAATACAAAGTAGCACCTGCAAAAATACATCATGGATACACAAATAACTCGCACATAGAAGAGAGGAGCTTACGACGACGTTTCGGTCCGACTTGGACCATTTACAAAGTCACACTAACACAAAGGAGAGAAGGAGGGAGTATATATAGGCCAGCAGACAGAGACGGGGCAAGAGAGGAAGTAGGAAAGGAGGAAGAGAGGGAGTAGTAGTAGTAGTGGAGTTAGTCAAATACTAAGAAAGAGGAGCACTGCAAGGGAGCTAGGGGCCCACAAGGAAGCTAGGGGCCCACAAAAGGTGGGAGCAAGATCACAGAGGATGGAAGATAAATAATAAAGGACAAATTCCCAAGGCAGAAGAAAGAAAACACAAAGGAGAGAGAGGAAAAGGGAGAAGGAAAAAAAAAATATGGTTAAGTCACGGTTGTTCTGAAGTTTTAAGCATTTTACAATGCAATGGGAAAGGAAGGCATCTACAGAGACAAAGCCAAGACTAAGATTCATACAAGGAAAGTTGTGTATAAGGGAGGATTCAACCAGACGGCGACTGTGAAAGTTAGAAGTCGAGTATTGTTCCAGTCACGGCATTGTGCCTTTTTTTGTTACATCATGGACCATCCACCCATAAGATATGCCTTCACAGCATTTTCTCTCACGTCAAAAGATTCAAAAGAAACTACAGATAGTCCGGGTAAATTATTACACAGAACATTCAGCATTAACTAGAATAATGCCACCAGTAACTCACTTCTCGTTAATATGCCTTGGCTAGACATAATAT
Organism: Cherax destructor; assembly: GCA_009830355.1. NCBI lineage: Eukaryota > Metazoa > Arthropoda > Malacostraca > Decapoda > Parastacidae > Cherax > Cherax destructor. The sequence goes on from WNWK01007803.1 coordinate 58,422, forward strand.
GTAATAGGAAAGCTTGTGTGACTAGCAAATAAACCAACTGAAATAACTCACAATATCAGGTTTACCGTCCTTAATAAATCAATCTGATAACCATTTAACTCATAAAATTGTTCGACACACTATGTAACACCAACACCAAAAATAACCTACACCTAATCTCAATTAAATGATCTTAACATTTGAAAATGTACTACCGAAAGTCTCTACGAATAATTGACTTAGCTTCTCTTTCTCGGATGGTTATTCATTATAAAGAAACCAGTTTAACTTTCAACTATTTTCTCTGGTATTAAAACAAAATTGACAGAAGTAGTGTTGTGCAGTAGTACTGTAGGTGCCTATATGGCTTCTGGCACAGCCGTCTCCGGCTGAGCAGTCTCCTCTCAGAGGTCTATGGCTCAGCGGTCTCCTCCCGCACGCCTGCCCGACCCCTCCCACCCAACCCCGCCCAGCGATGCCACCGCGCCTCCTTCTGCAGCGCCTTCTGCTGCAGATCGCTCCCGCTCTTCGATTTTTTCGATTTTTTTTTTTTTGGGGGATTTCCATCTCCTTGGATCAAGTTTTTGAGTACTCCCCCTATGGGTAGACAAGATTGTTTCAATGCTCCACTTCCTTGGATCAAGTTTTGAGGTTCCCCCCTATGGGGGTAAGCCCTCAAAATGGTGTGGGGGTATGGTAAAGGTAACTCCCTACGGTATTTCCTCTCTCTAAATTAAATGAACTAAATATGCAAGTTGAATCAAGAGAGGTGTGACGTCACGTGATAACCATCCATGACGTCACTGATTGCCAAGTAAACACAGATCAACAAGTTAAAAACAGGATAACACTAATACATATTTTTTTTTCAACATTTAGTTCAACAAAAAAAAGGTACAAATTTCCATGTTTTCGGGTAACTGAATAAAAACTTCACTATTACACATTTGCATACAATTTTCCACGTTTCGGATAACAGAATAAAAAGGTACAATACATTTTTATATACAACATAACACGAATTAAGACCTCAATTTCGCGAATACGACTAAAAGATTCTCTAGTTCAACCACAACAAACACACACACACACACACACATCAAAGCGAGACAAGACTCAACAAATTCCTAAGTCATAAATTCACTATTGTCCTATGTACAAGCCCCAACACCCGACACTCATCCCCTGGACCTCCCCTGCACCTCACTCTCCCTTTCATATCACTCTTCCCCTTTCACCTCACACACCCTACAACCCAATGATACTTAACCCAGGATAACACAAATTTTCTGCACACTCCCCATCATGGGAGCCACAGCAAGAAAGAAAGAAGATGACACCCTCTACCCATGGGGCCAATGCCGGGTCACCATTTGGAGAAGACCCGGGCCGGATGTACCGGCGAACATACAACAACAACAACAACAATTTTCTGCACTTCATTTTTAACTCTACATTTACTTTTCATTTTGTTTACTTATAACATCCACTCCCTAGCCACTCATTTTTCACCCACAACCCACAACATTTCACATTATCAACGCATTATTACAAATTACACATGCACACCTACACCAGCATATATCCTGATTTCATTACACAATACTCATTTCACATTCCTAAAACACACAAATACTCCCATTACACACCTATATTCATCTTCTTGATAAATTCACCAGATGAATCTACTTGATGCTATGAAAGACAATACTGAAATGATTACACTCTCAGGTATCGTTTTATAATCCTGGATTTAGGTTGCCAATTACTAATTTTCCAAATTTGACATAAGATCTATCATTCATTGCCATCATCGAATAACATTTTTTAATAAAACAAAACAAACATTACATGGGATTTCTTCAAAAGCATATATAATATTCCATCATGTATTTTAATTAATATGATTAGTCATCCATTGTTAATAAACCTTATTTATAGTAAAAGAAATATTCAGATTATATTTTGTGGCAACACTTGCCACATATCCATGATGTAATGCCCAACCAATCAGGATTGAGCAGGTAAACCTAGTTGATGTGACGTCACGGGGGAGTTCATTCGCATTGCACCATGTTTCTACAACCTGCAGGTCCCAGGTATGGGTGTCCCCCCCTCCATGGGTTTCACATTACCAACTCTATTCAACAACTTTTAACTTCTATATTTTCTTTTGAAATATTCACAATAACTTTACATTCATTAAAATTTACACTCACACAAACACACATTCACACACACATACACACACTTCTCAATAACTGTTAAGAAATATTCTCACATCAACAACTCTTAACATCTCCCACTAAGATCACCAAAACACAATGATCCATCATTTGAACACCACCAAAACACTCACACACATTATTTGAATGACAGCAAAACACACACATACATCATTTAAACACATTCAAAACACTCTCGCACATCATTTGAACACCACCAAAGCTCTCTTATACATCATTTGATCACCTTTCAAAAGACTCTCATACAACATTTGAACAACTTCAAACACAGCATCCAACACCTTTTTATACTACCAAAAAACACCATTGAATACTCACAAAACATAACTTAATACTACCAAAACATCACCGAATACTCTAAAAAACACCATTGAATACTTCCAAAACACCATTGAACACTTGCAAAAACACCATTGAATACACCAAAAACACCACTGAATACTCCCAAAACACCATTGAACACCACGAAAGCACCATTTTATACTACCAAAAAACATCAATGAATACTCCCAAAACACCATTGAATACTACCAAAAACACCATTGATTACTCCCAAATCATGATTGAATACTTCCAAAACACCATTGATTACTCCCCCCCCCCGCAAAAAAAAAAAACACAATTGAATACTCCCAAAACATCATTGAATACTACCAAAAACAATATTTTGTATTTTCATTAAAATTTACGCAAAATCCACATTATTTCAATAAAATTCACACAAAAAACACTATTGAATACTCCGAAAACTCCATTGAATTTTACCAAAACACCATTGATTACTCTCAAATCACGATTGAATACTACCAAAACATCATTGAATACTCCCCCAAAAAAAAACACCATTGAATACTACCAAAAACAATATTTTGTATTTTCATTAATTAAAATTTACGCAAAATCCACATTATTTCATTAAAAGTCACACAAAAAACCCACATTCTCGACACTTAATGAACATACCTCATCCCAAGCCCCCACATCAACCACAAACACCCACAACACTTACATCTTATAACCTCTTATTCACCCTCAATTTCACTTGTCCCAATAATACCCTCATCATCCACAATTTTTTCCCCATTTTTACTAATTCATAAAAAAAAAATCACATACACTAATGCACCATGCTATACAAGTCCCACATCAACAACATACACACACACACACACACACACACACCTGCATTAGTTTTGGTAAAGTGTCATATCATAATTTTTTTGTGATTATGTTATGTCTTAGTTTGGTGTGATCATGTTATGCCTTAGTTTTTGTGTGTTTATGCTGTAAAGGTTGGAGAATGGGTGAGTAAACTTTTAATAAGAGTGTGTAGTTTGGTGGATGAGATATAATTTCAGTTAATGAAATGTGTGATTGAGAATGTAATTTGGTGGATGAGATAGAAATGTTAAATGTTATTTGGGAGTATTCAATGGTGTTTTCGAGTATTCAATGGTGTTTTGGGAGTATTCAATGGTGTTTTGAAGGTAACCAATGGTGATTTGGTAGTATTCAATACTGATTTAGGGTATTCAGTGGTGTTTTGGGGTATTCAGTGTCGTGGGTTGGAGGTAATCAATGGTGGTTTGGTAGTATTCAATACTGTTTTAGGTTATTCAGTGGTGTTTTGGGGGTATTCAATGGTGTTTTGGGGGTATTCAGTGATGTGGGTTGATGTGGGTGCTGTGGTTATGAATGAAAACGGTTAGGTTAGGTTAAATGTTATTTGGGAGTAATCGATGGGTTAGGTTAGGTGTTTATAGGTTGTGTATGTGTGTGTGATGGGGGTGATGGTGTTCACACTATGTATGCGAGTGTTTTGGTGGTGTTCAAATAGTGTATGAGTGTGTTTTGAAGGTTAGGTTAGGTTAGGTTAAATATTATTTGGGTTATGTTAGGTGTTGTTAGGTTGGGTTAGGTTAGGTTATGTTAAATATTATTTGGGAGTAATCGATGGTGTTTTGGTAGTATTCAATGGTGTTTTGGGGGTATTCAAATGATGTATGAGAGTGTTTTGAATGTTGAGGGATGTTGGTGTGTGAATATTTCTTAACAATTATTGAGAAAAGTATGTGTATGTTATAGGGGTGATGGTGTTCAAACAATGTACATGAGTGTTTTGGTGGTGTTCAAATAATATATGAGTGTGTTTTGGTGATCTTAGGGAAGTAATTGATGGTGATTTCGGGGTATTCAATGGTGTTTTGGGAGTGTTTTGAAGGTTAAGTTAGGTTAGGTTAAATGTTATTTGGAAGAACTCGATAGTGATTTAGTTGTATTCAATGGTGTTTTCGGGGTATTCAAATGATGTATGAGAGTGATTTGAAGGTTAGGTTAGGTTATATGTTATTTGGAAGTATTCGATGGTGATTTGGAGGTATTCAATGGTGATTTTGGGGAATGTTTTTGAAGGTGTTCAAATGATGTATGAGAGTGTTTTTAATGTGTTCTGTAGTGAGATGTTGAGGGATGTTAGTGTGAGAATATTTCTAAACAGTTTTTGAGACGAGTATGTGAGTGTGATATGGGTGATGGTGTTCAAATGATGTACGTGAGTGTTTTGGTTATCTTAGTGGGATATGTTAAGGCTTGATGGTGTTTTGGTATTATTCGTTGGTGATTTGATAGTATTCAATGTTTTTTTTCGGGGTATTCGGTGGTGTTTTGGTAGTAATGAATGGTGTTTTGGGGAGTATTCAATGGTGTTTTGGGTGTATTCGGTGGTGTTTTGGTAGTATTCAATGGTGTTTTGGTATTATTCAATGGTGTTTTGGGGAGTATTCAATGGTGTTTTGGGAAGTATTCAATGGTGTTTTGATTGTATTCGATGGTGTTTTGGGTTAATTCAATGGTGTTTTGGTAGCATTCAATGGTGTTTTGGTAGTATTCAATGGTGTTTTGGTAGTATTCAGTGGTGGTCTGGTAGTATTCAAACAATGTTTTGGGAGTATTCAAAGGTGTTTGATAGTGTTTTTGAAGGTGTTCAAATGTTGCATATGAGTGTTTTGAAAGGTGATCAAAATGATGTATAAGAGTGTTTTGGTGGTCAAATGTTGTACGAGAGTGTTTTGAATGTGTTCAAATGATGTATGAGTGTGTTTTGGTGGTATTCAAATGATGTATGTGAGTGTTTTGGTGGTGTTCAAATGATGTATGAGTGTGTTTTGGTGATCTTAGTGGGAGATGTTAAGGGTTGTTGATGTGAGAATAATTCTTAACAGTTATTGAGAAAAGTATGTGTGTGTGTTGATGGGGGTGTTGTGGGTTATGAGTGAGATGAGGTAGGTTGGTGGTAGTGAGGTCACAGAGGGATCTCGCAACTCCTCGCTAGCAAATATCTAGAGATGCAGGTGTGTGTGTGTGTTGTTGTGGGACTTGTACACTCATGGCGCATTAGTGTATGTGATTTGTTTGATGAATTAGTAAAAACGGGGAATATATTGTGGATGATGAGGGTATTATTGGGACAAGTGAAATTGAGGGTGAATAAGAGGTTATAAGTTGTAAGTGTTGTGGGTGTTTGTGGTTGATATGGGGGCTTTGGATGTGGTTTTTTTTGTGTGGATTTTAATGAAATAATGTGGATTTTGTGTAAAAAAAATGAAAATACAAAATGATGCTTTTGGTAGTATTCAATGGTGTTTTGGGAGAATTCAATGTTTTTTTTTGGGTGGGGGGAGTATTCAATGATGTTTTGGTAGTATTCAATGGTGATTTGGGAGTAATCAATGGTGTTTTGGTCGTATTCAATGGTGTTTTGGGAGTATTCAATTGTGTTTTTTGCAGTATTCAATGGTGTTTTGGAAGTATTCAATGGTGTTTTGGGTGTATTCAATGGTGTTTTGGGGAGTGTTCAGTGGTGTTTTGGTAGTATTCAATGGTCTTTTTGAGAGTATTCGGTGGTGTTTTGTGAGTATTCAATGATGTTTTTTGGAAGTGTAAAAAGGTGTTTGATGGTGTTTTTGAAGTTGTTCAAATGTTGTATGAGAGTGTTATGAAAGGTGATCAAAATGATGTATAAGAGTGTTTTAGTAGACTTCAAATGATGTGCGAGAGTATTTTGAATGTTTTCATATGATATATGAGTGTGTTTTGGTGGTATTCAAATGATGTATATGAGTGTTTTGGTGGTGTTCAATTGATGTATGTGTGTGTGTTTTGGAGATCTTAGTGGGAGATGTTAAGGGTTGTTGATGTGAGAATATTTCTTAACAGTTATTGAGAAAAGTATGTGTGTGTGTTGATGGGGGTGTTGTGGGTTATGGGTGAGATGAGGTAGGTTGGTGGTAGTGAGGTCACAGAGTGATCTCGCACCTTCCCTCTAGCAACTGTCTAGAGATGCAGGTGTGTGTGTGTGTTGTTGTGGGACTTGTATATCATGGTGCATTAGTGTATGTGATTTTTTTTGATGAATTAGTAAAAACGGGGAAAAAATTGTGGATGATGAGGGTATTATTGGGACAAGTGAAATTGAGGGTGAATCTCAACAAGATAAATTACCCTCTGGCTTCCACTTAATTAAGCTTATGGATTCATAAATGGAGCAGGATAAGAAGGTATTGATTGACAGGGGCTCAATATATAGACGTTATAAGTTGTAAGTGTTGTGGGTGTTTTTGGTTCATGTGGGGGCTTGGGATGAGGTATGTTAATTAAGTGTCGAGAATGTGGGTTTTTTGGGAGTATTCAATGGTGTTTTTGGTAGTATTCAATGGTGTTTTGGTAGTATTCAGTGGTGTTTTGGGAGTATTCGATGGTGTTTTTTGGTAGCATAAAAAGGTGATTGATAGTGTTTTTGAAGTTGTTCAAATGTTGTATGAGAGTGTTTTGAAAGGTGATCAAATGATGTATAAGAGTGTTTTGGTGGTGTTGAAATGATGAGCGAGAGTGTTTTGAATATGTTCAAATGATGTATGTGAGTGTTTTGGTGGTGTTCAAATTATGTATGCGTGTGTTTTAGTGATGTTAGTGAGAGATGTTAAGGGTTGTTGATGTGAGAATATTTCCTAACAGTTATTGAGAAATGTGTGTGTGTGTGTGTGTGTGAGTGTACTCACCTAGTTGTACTCACCTAGTTGTGGTTGCAGTGGTCGAGTCATAGCTCCTGGCCCCGCCTCTTCACTGGCCTCTACTAGGTCACTCTCCCCACACCATGAGCTTTATCATACCTCTTCTTAAAGCTATGAATGGATCCTGCTTCTACTACATCGCTTCCCAAACTATTCCACTTCCTGACCACTCTGTGACTAAAGAAATACTTCCTAACATCCCTGTGTGTGAGTGAGTGTGTGTGTTTGTGTGAGTGTGTGATCGTAAATTTTAATGAAATTAAAGGTATTGTGAATATTTTTAAAGAGGGGTTGTTGAGGTGATTCGGACATGTAGAGAGGAAGGAACAAAATAGACTGACTTAGAGAGTGCATAAATCTGTAGTGGAAGGAAGGCGGGGTAGAGGGTGGCCTAGGAAAGATTTTAGGGAGGTGGTAAAGGAGGTTTTGTGTGCAAGTTGCTTGGACTTCCAGCAAGCATGCGTGAGCGTGTTAGATATGAGCGATTTATTGAGACAAAAGGCTTTTAGTACTTGACGTGCTCTTGGAGTGTGAGCAGGGTAATATTTATGAAGGGAATCAGGGAAACCAGCAGGCCGGACTTGAGTCCTGGAGATGGGAAGTACAGTGTCTGCACTCTGAAGGAGGGGTGTTAATGTTGCATTTTTATGACTGTAGTGTAAGTGCACCTCTGGCAAGACAATATTATAAGATGCTGATCCTCGAGCAGAATCTTATAATATTGTAACCACGAACAAGTGGTATTGAATCATTAACAACACTGCGACTTGCCAAGGATTCGATCCCATGTCGTTTTGGCCCGCATCATGATTAGAGAAAATCACACATGACGCTCTAACCCACAGGATCTCGCAATCCTCGCCTAGTCGCATTGTTGTTATTGTTTCAATACCACTCGTTAGTGGTTACAATAATATAAATAGTGCTCGTGGAGGCTAGTACACCAAACGGGGAGTAGAATGAAATTAGCTTAGACACCCTCACCACCGAATGTCCTCGGATCAAGGTAAAGCACCTAGTTCTGCTGGGTGCTTGGTTCTGTAGGATTGCGTGGTCCTGTGGATTAGAGCGTCATGTGAGATTTTCTCTCACCATGAGCCGGGCCAAAACGACATGGGTTCGAATCCTCGGCTAGTCGCAGTGCTGTTATTGATATATATATATATATATATATATATATATATATATATATATATATATATATATATATATATATATATATATATATATATATATATATATATATTTCAGGTTTAACAGCAGCCGCAGAACGGCAGGTAGATTGGTACTAACATTAACTTGGCTGGTGGCCATCGTTGTTGTGGCAACCTACACAGGCAATCTGACAGCTTTCTTCTCTATTCCTCGCATAGAGAAACTGCCTCTGACGATCCAGGAAATGATTGATATGGGCTACGACCTTTCTATCAGCTATGGCTACTCACAATATGAGAAGCTTAAGGTTAATAACACTTAGGTTTTCATTCAGAAATTTAATTTAAATTTATATTAAATACTTAGACTGTAAAATATATTATTTAGGAAGCATTAAAAATGTATAAAATACCTCTCATAACAATGAACATTCAATTTTTTTTTTACATTGTACAGTATTTTTATATATATATATATATATATATATATATATATATATAATATATTATATATATATATATATATATATATATATATATATATATATATATATGTCGTGCCGATTAGGTAAAACTGGTCAATTAACAAGTAACCCGGTATCAGTGTCTTGACTGAAGTAGTAGTGTCTCTCGTACATTGCATTGTCTCTCTCTCAAGATTGTCCACAACACATACTGTTACACTACACTGTTTTTTAAGATTTGTCCTTTCGTTTCACGGTATTTCACAACAGGACGAACTGTCCCTCTTCACTGGGTCCTTAGTTTACCGCGAATTGTTGAGATTGTCACTTTAAAGGTCGAGAATGCACTGCAGTATAGTTCCTTTGTTAAGGTCAATGCACACGCAAAACACGCTTCCCGTACCAGTTCTTAAAGCAATCTCCCATGCATCGAGCTTCGTCTTGGGGCACGTCGTCTGGGAATGTATTCGCGTGGACATCCTCTTCTTTTCTGCAATTTTGCAAGGTCCTGATGATGTGTTGATTGCACCACGAAAGGTCTACAGCTATCATTATACTCCCCCGTGGTTGTTTTGCATATATATCAATGCTTGTAGGATTTTTCTAATGGTATAATATTCATCCTTTAGGCTGTGGGCACTGTTGTGCCTGGGGGCACTTCCTGTACCCTCCACTCTCTCTCCCTCACTCACTCACTCCAGTGATGACGGTCCTCTGGGAACTTACTTGCTGTGACATCCTAATCTTATCTGCAATTTTGCAAGCTCATTTTGATGTGTTGATTTCAACACGAAAGGCCTACAGCTATCATTCTACTCTCCCTGTGGTTGTTTTGCATCCTGTATCGCTTGGTTTGCGATACAGGAATATGAATACCACCTGCCAAATTTTACCCCAATTCTCTAGACTTTTTTCTTCCTCTTCTTTTGCTGTTTCGTCTTACAAATCCCACAAATTTCTTACAAGGCCCACAAAGCGTCCTTAAAATTACTATTTTTAGGAAAGTGTCTCAGTGAACAGGTATTAACGAAATCGCTTCTACAAAACAGGTTGGTTAATCTGTCGTCGACCCCATTTGATCAACTCCTCAGGTTAGTGATTACTAAGAATATTGATCTGATTAAACAGGGAAGGAAAATGTTATTTATTGAAGTTAGAAAAGCCAAACAAAAGATTTTCAACATGGTACCCCCTGAGTAGCAAGATAATCTACTAGATTACATGTATAGTGGATTTAGAATAATGAAACCGATAACGGAATGTTTACATACTAGGCAACTAAATAATCTCATAGCACAGTGTGGCTGGTCTCAACATGTTAACCCGGAATTCGCTATCAACCTGTCGAGTGTTGAACTTGTGACCAACAGACAGCATTGGGATATGTGTTAAGTTTCGCGCCTAATAGTGGGGACACTAATTATGTTGACCTTGCCTAATCTTTTTTGCAATTTGGAAAAACAAGGGGACCTATCGCCTGTAACTTTCAACATCTGCAAATACGTGGTATATGGATCTTTGCTCAGACCTGTGGAACCGAATGTGATCGTGATCAATACCAAATGTGATGGTTATTATGGACAAGGTAGATTATAGCGGAAAAATAAACACATTATTAGAAGACAGGGATACTTACGTACCCCTTAATAAGAATCCTTTGGACCAGGTTAATACTAAATTTAATAAAGAACTTAGAACCTTACTGAAAGGTAATGAGGAATTAATTAAACAGTTATCGGCAAGATCTGCCACACTCGCTTACATGTACTGTTTGATTAAAACCCAAAAGCCCGGTGTGCTCATACATTCACTACTATTCCAACCATGAGACTAGATTCAAAAGGAGTGTATTTCTTACTATGTTTTTGAGAGCCTATAGAGTGTGCAGTCCGGAGTTCTTAGATGAAGAAATTAGGAAAATATTTGACATTGACATGAAACTGCGGTATCCTAAGGTGTTTGTGGAATCTGCCTTGATGGCAGCTAAGAAAACTTCTTATAAAACAGAATCTAGAATAACATCTCAGACCAAGAATGTGTTGGTCCTCCCATATAACGAGAATTTATCTATCCTGCCGAATGCTCTTAGAAGATTTAATATACAAGTAGTATTTAAAAATTCACAGACTGTTAGAAGCATCCTCATAAAGAATGCACCCAACAACGTGTTGGTGGTGTCTACAGAGTTGGTTGCAACGGTTGCAGTCTCTCCTATTTGGGACAAACTGGAAAATCATTGGAGGTGAGAATGTCCCAGCACCGTTATTCAATACGTATAGCACAGGAATCGAACGCGATTTTCAACCATATTAGAGCTTGCAATAACAAAGCAAGTTCGCGGGAAGCAAGAGTCATCTTCCCTTGTTCCTCTTGGCTTGAAAGGAATATTGTAGAATCGGCAATTATTAAGCATGATAGGCAGTCATTTTACAATATCAGTGATGGGCTGTTCAAATTAGATGCGTTTTTAGTTGAGGCAACAGTACACAGTCAAAAACTGGGCTCTTATATGAATGCATTAGACTGTCTTAAATGTAGTGCCACACCGAGGAATTAGGGCCTATTTTTTCTGCAGTTTCTGAAGGTTGAACCAGAGTTTGCCTCAGAATTATGTAGGTTGAATGTCTTGGGCCGTCTTTCTTGTAATTGCAGATGCCTCTTGAGAATATTTCAATGAGCCCCGTCTCCTCTAAATGTTTACGTTTTCTCGTCAATTTACACGGACACGTTGTCCCTTGGAAGCCACCCTATAATTCCCAGAGACTTCTATATAACTCACAATATATTTATGTGTGTAAAATTCATGATGTCAAAGCGAATTTTTTTTATTTTTTTTATTATTGTCACGTTAATTTCGTTTAGGCAATTACAATATCAATTCTTGTGGGATTTCTCTAATGCTATAATATTCATCCTTCTTGCTATGGGCACTGTTGTGCCTGGGGGCACTTCCTGTCCCTCCTCTCTTCCTCCCTCACTCACTCCAGTGAAGACGGTCCTCTTGGAACGTACTTCCTGGGACATCCTCCTCTTATTTGCACTTTCGAAAGCTCCTGATGATGTGTTGATTGCAACATGAAAGGCCTAGAGCTATCATTCTACTCCCCTGTGGTTATTTTGCATATATATATATATATATATATATATATATATATATATATATATATATATATATATATATATATATATATATATATATATATATAACAATATGAATATTTCTTTTGGTTTATATAAATTGGATTCTTTTATAATTAATAAAATTTGGGAAGAATTTAATGATAAATTGGACTAATCTTAATTCTTGGGAAGAGTTTCAGGTCCTTTCTTATTTTCCTCTTCACAGAGTCGTGCGATGTTACGCTACTGTGAGGTGTAGTCTTTGTTAGTGTGATGTGACTGTGAGGTGTAGTCTTGCCCCTTATATAAGTCCTCTTGTCATGTTTCCTTTTATAGTTCCTTGATAATGTGAGTAGTCACGAAAGCGCTTGGAATTCCTCTATTTTTTCATAGTGGTTGTTTTGCATATATGTATATATATATATATATATATATATATATATATATATATATATATGTCGTGCCGATTATGTAAAACTGGTCAATTAGCAAGAACTCATCTAAAATTAAGTCCTTTCTAAAATTTTCTCTTATACGTTTAAAGATATATTTTTTTCATTTATGTTAATGTAAGAATTTATAATTTTGTACCAAGAGAAACTTTGAAAACCTACCTAACCTTATTACAAAAAGCGTAATTTAATTTAGCCTAACCCAACTCAATATATTTTAGATACGTTAACATTAATTCAATAATAAACAAACACAATGAAATATATTTTTTTCGTTATGTTCAGAATGATTTTGGCGAAATTATTGCATACACAAATTTTCACTTGTCTTATATGGCAAGATGAGCGTTGCTATTTAAGCCAAAATCGCAAGTTTTAACTAATCGGCACGACACATATGTGGTGGGAGCCCAAGACCCCAAGTTCATTGAAGCAGCAGTGCAGTGGGACATCCTGGCAGACTCCTCCAGTAGACCAGCTCCTCCCAAAGAGCACAAACAGTCCCACTGGGACAAACCGATCATGGAAAAAATTTCCAACACAATGCTCACCAACGCTTCAGGAAAGGACAAAGCTCGTCTCCTAGCGGTGAAGGCACCACACTCATGAGATTTCCTTCTTGCTGTTCCCAATTCCTCTCTGGGCACTCGACTCGACCCACAGGCCATTCGGATTGGTGTTGCTCTTCGCCTAGCTGCCCCCATACTCACCGAACATAGGTGTATTTGCGGCAGGGCGACGGCTGATCAATTCGGACTTCATGGTCTAGTGTGTCACACATCAGAAGGGAAGTATGCTAGACATGAGGAGGTCAATGACATCATAAAGAGGAGCCTCGCCGCAGCCCGTTGCCCAGCTCAACGGGAACCCCAAGTGCAGAGGTCTGATGGAAGTCAAAAGCGTCCTGATGGAGCCACTATGCTACCCTGGAAGGATGGTAAGCAGATTGCTTGGGACTACACCTGTGCTGCCACATTGGCAGACACCTACCTGCCACACTCCTTAGCCGAAGGGGGTGGAGCTGCCAGCCACAGGGAGACCCAGAAGACCCGCAAATATGAAGACCTTCCCTCTTGCTATAACTTCATCCCAATAGGGTCGGAGACCCATGGAGCATGGGGCAAGTGTGCTCTAAAGTTTCTCAAGGAGCTGGGTGGAAAACTCATCATAGAAACCAAGGACCACAGGGCGACCAGCTTCCTCTTTCAGAGACTCAGTGTTGCGATCCAGAGGGGAAATGCCTGCAGTATTCTGGGCACGCGGCCCACTGCCGGGGAGTTGGACGAAGTATTTGACATGTAGCTCTGAGTTGTTATCTATGTTGTTTTACTCCCCATTGTATCTTGTCTTGAAATAAAGTTTGTATATATATATATAAATATATATATATATATATATATATATATATATATATATATATATATACATATATATATATATATATATATATATATATATATATATATATATATATATATATATATATATATATATATATATATATATATATATATAATATATATATATATATATATATATATATATATATATATATATATATATATATATATATATATATATATATATATATATATATATATTGATATACATATATATATATGTGTATATATATATATATATATATATATATATATATATATATATATATATATATATATATATATATATATATATATATATACCCAAGGGCAGCCACGTTCATGTTCCAGCGTATCAGCATGGCCATCCAGAGGGAAAACGCATGCATGCTGCATACTTGGCTCGCGTCCGGCTTCGGAGGAGCTGGAGGAGATTCATAATCTTTGACATATTGTACCATTGCATTCATGTTTGTGTTTTCTATCAATGTATTCTGTCTAATAATAAAGCATTTAAATATATATATATATATATATATATATATATATATATATATATATATATATATATATATATATAAAGTCCTCTTGTCATGTTTCCTTTTGTTTGGGGACCATGAAATTGACTTGTGTGAGGGTGTGCAACAGGGGACCCTCTTGCTCCCTTTCTATTCTGTCTAGCCATCAAGGATGTCACAGAAGCATTGTCCAGTGAGCTCAATATCTGGTTCTTGGATGACGGCACCTAGCTGGCACTACACAATCTCTCCTGGGAGACATCAGGAAAATTAAAGATATGGTAGGTAGCCTGGGCCTATCTTTAAACCCCACCAAATGTGAGATAGTTTCCACTAATCCACAGATGATCCAGGACATTAGGGCTGTTTTACCAGGGGCACGAGCCATCGATCCAGCCAACAGCACTCTCCTTGGTGCTCCCCTTGGGCTTAATGCCATCGATCTGGTCTTGGAAAAAAAAATCTCCGACCTCAGAACGATGGAAGGTAGGATGAAAGACATCGATACACATGATGCCTTCTACCTACTCACCAGGTGCCTGTCAATCCCAAAACTTACATACTTCCTGAGATGCTCCCCAGCCTTCAACAGCCCGAAACTCGAGGAATACGACTCTCTCCTCAAGACCATGCTAGAGAGTGTATTGAATCTTTCCCTCGAAGATGGACAGTGGTTGCAAGCCTCACTTCCAGTCAGACTTGGGGGGCTGGGAGTAGGCAAATCCTCCCAGATTGCCCTACCAGCCTTCTTATCCTCTTCCATAGCATCAAATGAACTAATAAAACAAATTCTTCCATACAACCTCAGTGATTCAGCAGGAATACAGGACCCTAGCTACACCAGTGCCATCACTGAATGGGAGACTCTTGCTGCTCCAACACCAAAACCTAGTGAAGAACTGGCCTACAAACAGTCAAGCTGGGACAGCCCCATTGTTGAAAAGATACTTGCCAATATGCTCAGGGCCGTAACATCAGACAGGGAGACTGCCCGTCTCTTAGCCGTGAGTGCACTTCACTCTGGGGACTTCCTCCAAACAGTTCCCATTTCGGCCATGGGAACACGCCTGGACCCTAAGACCCTTCGTATTGCAGTGGCTCTGCGCCTTGTTGCCCCCATTCACACGGAATATACGTGTATTTGCTGCGATGCGCAAGCCGACCAATATGGTCTACATGGTCTTAACTGTTCTAAAACCAAGGGTTGGCATGCAAGACACAATGAGGTCAACGACATCATAAAGAGAACCCTCGCTACAGCTGGATGCCCAGCCGAGAGAGAGCCTCGATCACTAGCAGCCAACAACGCCCACAACCCAGCAAACCGCCCGACGGGATCACCATCTATCCTTGGAAGAATGGCAAGCTCTTAGCATGGGATTATACCTGCGTGTCGACACTGGCTGACACCACATCCATCACAGTGTTGGGCGACAGGGAGGAGCTGCTGACCACAGAGAGGAGTACAAGATCGGCAAGTACAGGGACATAAGCCAACAGTATAAATTTGTCCCAGTGGGATCAGAGACCTTGGGAGCGTGGGGAAAAAATGCAACACGTTTCCTTAAAGAACTGGGTTCCAGACTCATCGACACCACCAGGGACCCAAGGGCAGCCACGTTCATGTTCCAGCGTCTCAGCGTGGCCATCCAGAGGGGAAACGCATGCTGCATACTCGGCTCGCGTCCGGCTTCGGAGGAGCTGGAGGAGATTCATAATCTTTGACATATTGTACCATTGTATTCATGTTCATGTTTGTGTGTTTTATAAATGTATTCTGTCTATTAATAAAGCATCTATATGTATAAAAAAAAAAATAAAAAAAAATATATATATATATATATATATATATATATATATATATATATATATATATATATATATATATATATATATATATATATATATATATATTATGTATGTATATATATATATATATATATATATATATATATATATATATATATATATATATATATATATATATATATATATATATATATGTCGTGCCGATTAGGTAAAACTTGCGATTTTGGCTAAAATAGCAACGCTTACCTTGCCATATAAGACAAGTGAAAATTTGTGTATGCAATAATTTCGCCAAAATCATTCTGAACATAACGAAAAAAGTATATATGTCGTGCCGATTAGGTAAAACTGGTCAATTAGCAAGAACTCATCTAAAATTAAGTCATTTCTAAAATTTTCTCTTATACGTTTAAAGATATATTTTTTCATTTATGTTAATGTAAGAATTTTTAATTTTGTACCAAGAGAAACTTTGAAAACCTACCTAACCTTATTACAACAAGCGCAATTTAATTTAGCCTAACCTAACTAAATATATTTTAGATACGTTAACATTAATTTAATAATAAACAAACACAATGAAATATATTTTTTTCGTTATGTTCAGAATGATTTTGGCGAAATTATTGCATAAACAAATTTTCACTTGTCTTATATGGCAAGGTGAGCGTTGCTATTTAAGCCAAAATCGAAAGTTTTACCTAATCGGCACGACATATATATATATATATATATATATATATATATATATATATATATATATAATGGGGTCCACCTCTGGTGTCAATTGTGGGACCCATTGCCTCGGAGAAGTGGACAAGAAGACTTCAAGGAAGAATATTTAGATTTCTTTCTGAAGCCATTTGAATATTCCACTTCCCCTACCACCCCATCTTTTTTATACAAACTTTATTTCAAGACAAAATACAATGGGGAGTAAAACAACATAGATAACAACTCAGAGCTACATGTCAAATACTTCGTCCAACTCCCCGGCAGTGGGCCGCGTGCCCAGAATACTCCAGTCATTTCCCCTCTGGATCGCAACACTGAGTCTCTGAAAGAGGAAGCTGGTCGCCCTATGGTCCTTGGTTTCTATGATGAGTTTTCCACCGAGCTCCTTGAGAAAGTTTAGAGCACACTTGCCCCATGCTCCATGGGTCTCCGACCCTATTGGGATGAAGTTAAAGCAAGAGGGAAGGTCTTCATATTTGCGGGTCTTCTGGGTCTTCCTGTTACTGGCAGCTCCACCCCCTTCGGCTAAGGAGTGTGGCAGGTAGGTGTCTGCCAATGTGGCAGCACAGGTGTAGTCCCAAGCAATCTGCTTACCATCCTTCCAGGGTAGCATGGTGGCTCCATCAGGACGCTTTTGACTTCCATCAGACCTCTGCACTTGGGGTTCCCGTTGAGCTGGGCAACGGGCTGTGGCGAGGCTTCTCTTTATGATGTCATTGACCTCCTCATGCCTAGCATACTTCCCTTCTGATGTGTGACACACTAGACCATGAAGTCCGAATTGATCAGCCGTCGCCCTGCCGCAAATACACCTATGTTCGTTGACTATATGGGCGGCTAGGCGAAGAGCAACACCAATCCGAATGGCCTGTGGGTCGCGTCGAGTTCCCAGAGAGGAATTGGGAACAGCTAGAAGGATATATCCTGAGTGTGGTGCCTTCACCGCTAGGAGACGAGCTTTGTCCTTTCCTGAAGCGTTGGTGAGCATTGTGTTGGAAATTTTTTCCATGATTGGTTTGTCCCAGTGGGACTGTTTGTGCTCTTTGGGAGGAGCTGGTCTACTGGAGGAGTCTGCCAGGATGTCTCACTGCACTGCTGCTTCAATGAACTTGGGGTCTTGAGCTCCCACCACACCTCTCAAACGTTCAGGGACAATCCTCTTGACTAATCCACAGGAGGCCAAACACGATAACAGAAATGCAGGTAACGCTATCTGCCTTGCTTTGCGCACCCCTATACCTCCCAGTCGCACTGGGAGGGTTGCCTGCTCCCATTGCTGATCCTCTAGTGACAGATTCAGTGCCTTCTTGAAGGTTGATCTCAGGTGCGTCATACTCGTCAAGTGTTGGGTTTTAAAAAGAGGGTGCGCACCTCAAGAAGTAAGTGAGTCTTGGCATAGTAAGACACCTTGTGAGGAGATACAGGGCATCATGGGCATCAAGATCACTTATTCTCTCCTCCATTATTTTCAGGTCATTCACTTTGTCCTTGAGGACAGTGTCGATGGCGTGGTGACCCAGTGGTGCTCCCAGGAGGGTACTGTTGGATGGAGTTGTAGTAGTGACTTCTGGGAGGATTGTTTGCACGCATTGATTATTTCCTGATTTGTTGTGATAATTTCACACTTTGAGGGATTAAGGATGAGTCCTAAGGCTTCTCCCTGTGTCTTCTAACAAGGACTCCCCAGTACCTGCCAGAGTGCCATCATCCAGGTACCAGATGTTGAGCTCGCTGCATAGGCTGGAAGTTAGTTTTCTTATATATATACACCGAGGGTCCACTGTATATATATATATATATATATATATATATATATATATATATATATATATATATATATATATATATATATATATATATGCAATAAGATCACAGTAAACAGGTGATATCACAATATGCAGAACATCCACTGTGAAAAAATATTGAAATTCCAAGTGCTTTCGTGATTTCTCAGTTTATCAAGGAAGTAAATTCTTTCCTTCATAGAAAACGACCCATGAATCTTGACCAAACTACATTAAATATGCGCATAAATCTTGAAGTCAATTGAATAAGACATTCATGAAAATGTTGCTAAAAATGTTCCGAAAATTAGGAAAGTGTTCCCTAATTAGATATATAAATGTCACAAATCATTGGATTTTTTCAAGTTTTTACTTAAATCAGCGGATACAGCCCCACTCAGCAAAGATGGCAGCAAAGCAATAGCAAAATATTATTGACCAATACCTTTTATGTCCAACATTATAAACATTTTTAATGGCTTCTAAATTGCACAACCCAGGGCAATATGGGTTTACAGCAGGTCGCTCTGCCAATCACAACTACCGGACCAATATGATATAGTCTTGAATGGGCTGGAAGATAAACAGAATGCAGATTTTGCAAAAGCCTTCGCTGGGTGCGATCATGGTGTAATAGCGCACGAAATGCATGTTAAAGGATCGATAACAGCACTTCGACTAGCCAAAGACTCGAACCCATGTTGTTTAGCCGGCCTCATGGTGAGCAAAAGCCACATAACGCTCTAACCCACAGGACTACCAAATCCTACAAGAATCACGCACCCAGCAGACCTAGGTGTTCTACCGTGATCTGAGGGCATACGGTGGTGTGGGTGCCTCTGAGTTAATTTGATTCTACTCCCCGTTTGGTGTACTAGCCTCAACGATCAGTATTATTGTAACCACGAACAAGTGGTATTGATCAATAGTAACACTGCGACTAGCCAAGGACTCGAGCCCATGTTGCTTTGGCCCGCCTCATGGTGAGCGAAAACCACAGCAAGGCTGTTAATGCTGCCAGCATTAACAGCCTTGCTGATGAGGATCTGATTCTCCCGAGGCCTCGTCTATAACCGGGTCACGAGGACGTTGACCCCCGCGACAACCTCCAGGTAAGTAGACATTTATATTCTATTTAAAATTCTCCAAAATTCTTATAAGAAATATTTATTTAGATTTTTTTTTGAGAAATCTTATTTGATAAAATATAAAAAAAAAAAAAATGGCTCCAACACAGTTTAAAATTAACGCAAAAATACTTCGTTTTAAGATACACCAGCAGTTACGGTATGAAGGTGAACAAAAGAGGTATTCACTAGTTATTAAATTGACAAATTGAAATTTACACAGCTCAAAGTGACAAACTGTGTTTCAGTAAAGCCTATCAATAGTAAAAGTTTGAAGTCGATCAGAATAAGCATTCTCGAGTAATTATTCTGTTAACAAATATTTCATGTTTTTTCAAAATTTCAAATTTGTACTTATTCGGACAAAAACTTATGTGTTACCATCCTTATTAAAGAAGGTACAGTCAATTATATTATTGCTGATCACTACTAGGCCCACTCTTTCCCTGCTCTAAGAGGCTTGTTGTACCTCGTCCTAAAGCTATGTATGGATTCTTCCTCCACCGCATCACTCTCTAGATTGTTCTACTTCCTGACAACTGTAGTGCTGAAGAAATATTTCCTAATATCCCTGGGATTCATCTAAGTTTTCAACTTCAAGTTGTGGTTCTGTGTTTCTGAAACATTTTTTTCTTTTCCATTTAGTCAATTCTTTACTTCAGTGTCGTCAGGCTGAGATTCCTTAAGCTCTTCTCGTAGACTAGTTTTGTTGCAAATATTTCCAATTTCTATAATTTTTTGACGTGCTTGACCAGGTGTGGGTTGCATACTGGTGCTACATACTCCAAGTGGGCCTGACGTACATTGTGTACAGTGCACATCAAAGCGTTATTGTTAAGTTTGCCAGGCGTCCACATGATGCAGCAGTTAATTTAGATAAAAGGACACAAGTGCAACTAATGTGATATTTTATTGTGGCAACGTTTCAATCTCCAGGAGCTTTATCAAGCCAATAACACACATTGTCGGTAATTCTATCAACATTAATACAAGCAGGTATTTTGTTGATGTGCGCCTCAGGCGATGTGTTCGGTGTTATGCTCATCACAAGAGCCTTTTCCTTGAGTGAGGTTTATAGTCTTTGTCCTCCCTATTCGTGTACTTCATCTGTGGTCTTCTTTTCCCCCCATCTCCAGTGTTCATGACTTTGCGCTTGTTGGGGATACCTCTGAACCTATCCCTTCTGTCATGTCATTCACGTACAGAAACTGCATCTGCCCTAGGACTGATCCTTGTGGAACACCGCTCGACTCATGCGCACACTCTGACACTTCGTCATGTACCATCCTTCGTTGTTTCCTCCCTGTTAGATATTCCTTGATCTATTGCAGTACTTTTCCTGCTGTTCCTGCTTACTCCTCCAGCTTTTATTCCAATCTCTTGTGTGGAGATATGTCGGAAGCCTTCGTACATTCCAAGAAAATACAGTCTACCAACCCCTCTCTCTCCTGTGTTTTTTTCTGTCACTTTGTCGTAGAACTCCAATAGGTTTGTGAAAAAGGATTTACCATCCCTGAAACCGTGCTGGTTATCGTGTTTGAACTCATTCGCTAATAGATGCTCCACCACTCTTCTTCTGATAATCGTCTCAATGACTTTACATATTATACATGTAAGTGACAGTGGTGTGTAAGTTAATGATACCTGTCTATCTCTTTTCTTAAAAATTGAGACTATATTTACTGTCTTCCACACCTCTGGTTATTGCCCGGTTTCAATAGATTTGTTGAAGAATGTTGTTAGCTGCACACATAGTGACTTTTCCAGGAACCATTGAGAGATTTTTTCTGGGTCCGCTGCCTTCAAAGTATTTAGTTCTTATAGCAGTTTCTTCACCTCTTCTACGGTTGTGTATAGTGAGGACACATAGCCCTTTATGATGCTGGACACACTACACACAGCCTGATTACCTAGTCCTTGACTGTTGTTTTCCTCCTGATGTGGCTGTATAATAGCTTTGGGTCTGATATGGTTTTCGATGTTATTTCATTCCCATGCTGCTACTGGGCCTTCTCCCTTATCCTTGCATAATCGTTTCTGACTTATCGGCTCAACTCCTTATTTTCCTGGGTCCTTCTGCTAATATACTTTTTCCATGTTTTGGTGCATTTTGCTTGGGCCTCTCTACACCTTTGGATGAACCAATGGCTCATTCTGGTTTTTCCATTGTGTCTGGTGCCCTTGGGTACGAACGTCTCCTCTGCCTCCCTGAACTTTGTGGTCACGAGCTCCACCATTCTTATTACCGCCTTACCCTCCAGTTCTCTTCCTCACTGCACCTTGTGCAGGAATTGACTCACACCTATGTAGTCCCCTCTTTTGTAGCTTGGCTTCTCCCATCCTTCTCGTTCTGCTTCACTCTTAACTGTAAACTCTACAGTGTATTCGAAAATCAGGACAGCGTGATCACTAGCTCCGAGGAACTAGTGATCCGAGGAACGCCACAAGATGAATATGAGATCTAGCCTTGCTGGTTCATGCTTTCCTCTCTCTCTCTCTGGTAGTGAACCTAACATGTTGGTGCATGAGGTTCTCCAGTACCACTTTCAGCATCTTAGCCCTCCATGTTTCTGGTCCCCCATGTGGCTACAGGTTTTTCCCAGTCGATTTCCTAGTGGTTTAAATCCCCCATAACTAGTAATTATGTTCTGCTCATGTGGGACCTTCTGGTCACTTCACCTATTGTGTCTACCATTGTTCTGCTGCTTTCGTCGTACTCTTGTATTGTGTGTGTGTGTGTGTACTCACCTAGTTGTGGTTGCAGGGGTCGATTCATAGCTCCTGGCCCCGCCTCTTCAATGGCCGCTACTAGGTCACTCTCCCTGCGCCATGAGCTTTATCATACCTCTTCTTAAAGCTATGTATGGAGCCTGTGTGTGTGTGTGTGTGTGTGTGTGTGTGTACTCACCTATTTGTACTCACCTATTTGTGGTTGCAGGGGTCGAGTCATAGCTCCTGACCCCGCCTCTTCACTGATTGCTACTAGGTCCTCTCTCTCCCTGCTCCATGAGCTTTATCAAACCTAGTCTTAAAACTATGTATGGTTCCTTCCTCCACTATGTCGCTTTCTAAGCTATTCCACTTCCTGACAACTCTATGACTGAAGAAATACTTCCTAACATCCCTTTGACTCATAGGAGTCTTCAACTTCCAATTGTGACCCCTTGTTTCTGTGTCCCCTCTCTGGAACATCTTGTCTCTGTCCACCTTATCTATTCCTCGCAGTATTTTATATGTCGTTATCATGTCTCCCCTAACCCTCCTGTCCTCTAGTGTCGTCAGGCCGATTTCCCTTAACCTTTCTTCGTAGGACAATCCCCTTAGCTCTGGGACTACTCTTGTTGCAAACCTTTGCACTTTCTCTAATTTCTTGACTTGCTTGACCAGGTGTGGGTTCCAAACTGGTGCTGCATACTCCAGTATGGGCCTGACGTATATGGTATACAGAGTCTTGAATGATTCCTTAGTGAGGTATTGGAACGCTATTCTTAGGTTTGCCAGCCGCCCGTATGCTGCAACAGTTATCTGATTGATGTGTGCCTCAGGAGATGTGCTCGGTATTATACTCACCCCAAGATCTTTTCCTTTGAGTGAGGTTTGCAGTCTTTGGCCACCTAGACTATACTCTGTCTGCGGTCTTCTTTGCCCTTCCCCGATATTCATGACTTTACATTTGGCAGGGTTAAATTCAAGGAGCCAGTTACTGGACCAGGCTTGCAGCCTGTCCAGGTCTCTTTGTAGTCCTGCCTGATCCTTGACTGATTTGATTCTTCTCATTAACTTCACATCATCTGCAAACAGGGACACTTCTGAGTCTATTCCTTCCGTTATGTCATTCACATATACCAAAAACAGTACAGGTCCTAGGACTGACCCTTGTGTGTGTGTGTGTGTGTGTGATTGTGAGTGTGTATATATATGAGTGTGTGAATGTGTGAGTGTGTATATATGTGCGTATGTGTGAATGTGTGTGTGTATATAAGTGTACTCACGTTTATGTGGTTGCAGGGGTCTAGTAATTTGGCTTCATTCCTCCTGCCCTTCCTGCTTCCCTCTCAACTTTTAACTCTACTATGTATTCGAAGCTCAGATCCACGTGGTCACTAGCCCCGAGGGGTCTTTCATATGTGATGTCCTCAATATCTGCACTACGCAAGGTGAATACTAGGTCCAGTCTCGCTGGTTCATCCTCTCCTCTCTCTCTGGTAGTGTCCCTTATGTGTATGTACAAGAAGTTTTCCACAACATCCTCCATCATCTTAGCCCTCCACATTTCTGGACCCCATGTTGCTCCAGGTTCCCCCAGTCCTTGTGATTGAAGTCACCCACAATCAGCAGCTTTGCCTTGCTCCTATGAGCCCTTCTGGCCACTTCACCCAGTCTGTCAAACCATCGCTCTGTTACTCTCATTATATTCTTGACTAGGCCTCCTTCTGTTCTGTGGTGGGTTATACATCACTGTAATTACCACCTTGGGAACTCCAGACAGAAGTGTTCCTATTATGTAGTCTCTTCTTTCTCCTCTGTCTCCTCTCTCTAGCTTGTCAAAATCCCATAGGTTTTTGATGACCAGTGCCACTCTGTACCATACCTTCAATTTCCTTTCCAACACTGTGTTCTCGGGAGTCTGTGGAGGTTGGGGGGTTAGCCCTGGCAGTGTGCTGTGGGATTCTACTGCATAGTGTGGGGTGGGGGCTGTAAGTGTGGATTGTGGTTTCTGTTGGGATAGCATGTTTGGCTGGGAGGTTCAAGGGTGGTTTTGTGTGTGTTTGCGACTGTTGCTCTGCTTGGCTCTGGTTGTCCTCTGCTGACTCTGTTCTTGTCTCTCTTTCTAGCCCCTTTCATTTTTGTATCCTCTCACTCAGCTTCTGTCATGGTCTAGGAACACCCACTTGTATGTTGATTATTCCTTCAGGAGTGGTTTCTCTTACAGGTTCCTGTTCTGCACCGTTTCTGTCTTAAAAATCAGTTTGACCGGCCGATTTCTGCCCTTCATTTACCTTCCTATTCTCTGAAAATTTACTTTCTTAGCCATGTCCTCCTCTTTTATTTCTTTGATGATGTTTCCAATCTCCTGTTTTTCTTTCTGCCGTCTTTCATTGTGTGTCCTCCCTTCGCTCTCGTGAAGCCCATAAATAAATGATGACTTCTCAATCTCCTCCTTCCATTGCCTTTCCCTCTGTGTCTCTGGGTCCCATTTGTACATAGCCATTCTCTGCCTTATTTTTTTCCTGTAACTCTTGGTGGCATGGTCCTGCCTCTGCATTGGACAAGTCATCTTCTCTATCTGCTCGCCCCCTCACTTACTGCTATCCCTGCTCTTAAGAGCTCTCCCCCTTCATTCTTCAGCCTTACTTGGTGGACTGATAGGCCCAACGGAAATTAAAGGACCCCAATGGAAATAAAAGTACCCTAATGGAAATAAAGGACCCCAAAGGAAATAAGTCACTTTGTGTGATCTTTTTGGGTCATCCTAGGTTTTCTACACATATGCTGGTTTGTATGATAGCACTGGTCTGCATGGTTTTTTTATTGACTGTATGGTATATTTTTTCGGTATTTATATGGAAAATAGTGATTCATTGAGTTTTTTATTCATCTCTATCACATCAGGTTGTCAAGTTATAAAAAAAAAATACTTTTCTCTTTTCGTATTACATAAGTAAATGAGAAAGTGGTATATTACCAATTAAAATGCTTACCTTATATTGAATTAAATGTTAAATCTAATATATTTTTTCTTCATTTTCAGTTTATTAATATGTCTAGAGGCTGCATAAATTCACCAGACATATTTTACTATGTCTGCGGGCAATTTACCTCTTCAGATTCCCGGAGCAACATTACACCTTTATTGAAGCGCTGCTACTTTGCTTATTTTGGCTGCAAACTTGGAGACCAGGACAAACCATTTGCACCACACAAAGCTTGCAAGAGTTGCATCAGTAAGCTCCAAATGTGGTCAGTTGGAAAACTTAAATGAATACCATTTGGAGTACCAATGGTATGGCGGGAGGAGATGAACCACCATGATGACTGCTACTTTTGTATGACTAAAGTAGCTGGATTCAACAAGAAGACCTAAACATCGCATAATATACCCAAATATTCCTTCAGCAATAAGGCTGTTCCACACCTGTGCCACCTGAGACATGGCAAATTAAATCAGAGTCTGATACCAGTGATTCTGAGGAGATGGAAGTAGATTATGAACCACCAACAAATGACGATCCCAAACCCTTCAACCAAGTTGAGCTCAATGACTTGGTGAGAGACCTTGACCTTCCAAAAGAAACTGCACTGTTACTTGGCTCTAGACTGAAGGAACACAGGCTTCTAGCTCCTGGAACAACATTCGCTTGGTACCGTCATCGTGAAGCGGGATTCTCTCAGTTCTTTAACGAAGAGGAATCTTTAGTTTTCTGTTCAAATATTTCTGATGAATGGAGACTATTCATTGAATCTTCTAAAAGAAGATTAAAGGCTGTACTTCTCTACAATGACAACACAGCTGCATCTGTGCCAATTGACCATAGTGTCCAAATATCAGAAACTTATGCATATATGAAGACACTAATATCTGCAATCAAATACCAGAATCACAATTTTCTCATTTGTGGTGATTTAAAAATTATTGCTCTCCTACTAAGTCTTCAAGGCGGATACACCAAGTATCCTTGTTTTCTGTCTTTGGGATAGTAGGGCAGACAGCCAGCACCATGAACAAAAAGACTGAACACCAAGAACCACCTTCTTACTCAGAAATCACAACGTGAAAATTGTGCCACTAGTTGACCCCAAGAAAATTCTGCTGACACCACTCCACATAAAATTAGGGCTTATGAAAAATTTTGTGAAGGCCATGAACCACAATGCAACTGCTTTCAAGTACCTGGTGTCAAAGTTTCCTCTCATAAGTAAAGGCAAGCT
Source organism: Cherax destructor (assembly GCA_009830355.1). Lineage (NCBI taxonomy): Eukaryota > Metazoa > Arthropoda > Malacostraca > Decapoda > Parastacidae > Cherax > Cherax destructor. Next base: position 85,188 of record WNWK01007803.1, read on the forward strand.
AAAGGCAGGAATCTTTGTTGGCCCTCAGATTCGGGAATTGAAGAAGGACAAGCATTTTGATGAAGCATTAGCAGGTGTCGAGGTGAATGCCTGGTTTTCATTCAAGCAGATTGTCCACAACTTCCTGGGAAACAGGCGCTCCCCAGAATATGAAAAAAATGATCCAAGACCTGATTTCAAGTTTCCAACAACTTGGATCTAGAATGAATGTGGAGATGCACTTTTTACACTCACATCTTGACTATTTTCCCAATGGAAAAATAAACACATAAGCAGTATAATGTGATCCTTTATTGACAACGTTTCGCCCACGCAGTGGGCTTTATCGAGTCACAGACAGATCTACCTGGAAAATGAGCAACATGGTACACTGCAGGTCCTTTAAGTCACACAATGTGAATGAATGGTTCAGAGAACCGACGAGTTGGTAAATTAGACACATATGCAACACTTGGGTATCTTTATTGAGGAAACGTTTCGCCACACAGTGGCTTCATCAGTCCATACAAAGGAAAATCGTGAAGAACAGGAGGAGTGTGAGGTTGTCAGGCCCTCAATCTTGAGTCGATGTTGTCAGTCCATCAATCTTGAATAGAATACCAGCATATGAGCAGAGGAAGCTTATATACTGTAGACAGGAGAGGTGCAGCAGTTGTAGGAGGTGTCACATTTGTCCAATGTGGAAGTAGGTCGTGCCCAAGGAATAGGCAAGCGAAGAAATCCCTGTATTAAGATACCAAGATGTTGCAGTGTCAGACAGGATGTGAATGAATGGTTCAGAGAACCGACGAGTTGGTAAATTAGACACATATTGCAACATATGCAACGTTTCCTCAATAAATATACACAAGTGTTGCATATGTGTCTAACTTACCAACTCGTCGGTTCTCTGAACCATTCATTCACATCCTGTCTGACACTGCAACATCTTGGTATCTTAATACAGGGATTTCTTCGCTTGCCTATTCCTTGGGCACGACCTACTTCCACATTGAACAAATGTGACACCTCCTACAACTGCTGCACCTCTCCTGTCTACAGTATATAAGCTTCCTCTGCTCATATGCTGGTATTCTATTCAAGATTGATGGACTGACAACATCGACTCAAGATTGAGGGCCTGACAACCTCACACTCCTCCTGTTCTTCACGATTTTCCTTTGTATGGACTGATGAAGCCACTGTGTGGCGAAACGTTTCCTCAATAAAGATACCCAAGTGTTGCATATGTGTCTAATTTACCAAGTCACACAATGTTTTTTAACTATCACACTACTTTTAAGACTGTCACATGCAGCTTTCTCCACCTGACCCAGCATTCTCCACCTGACTGTACCCTATATATATCTCCATGTTGCTCATTTTCCAGGTAGATCTGTCTGTGACTTGATAAAGCCCACTGCGTGGGCGAAACGTTGTCAATAAAGGATCACATTATACTGCTTATGTGTTTATTTTTCCATTGTGTCGGTATTTTATACCATTTATTTCCACTATTTTCCCAACAATTGTGGGTACTACAGTGAGGAACAAAGAGAGAGGTTCCATCAGGATATTTGCACCATGGAAACTCGATACCAGGGAAATGGAATGTCAGCATGATACCGGATTACTGCTGGTCATTGAAACGTAATGGTCTCGATGCACAGCACAAGCGAAAATCAAAGCGGTCCTCCTTGCTTTGATTCAGTATGAAGGCTAACCATTAGGAGCATATTTTTTTAATAAAATAATTTAATTTGATTCATGTTGATTTGGAATTTATATGTTCCTAAAACTAACAGAATGTGCTTTTCCATGATTACTTGCCAAATTTTAATAAAGTAACAAATGGCTAATGTAATTCCTAGATGGCTAATGTAATTCCTAGATGGCTAATGTAATTCCTATTTTTAAAGCAGGGGACAAGTCGTTACCATCAAATTACCGCCCAATAAGTCTAACATCAATTGTAGGCAAATTATTAGAGTCGATTATAGCTGATAACATAAGAAGCCATCTCGATAGTCATAATTTGATTAATGATACTCAACATGGATTCACCAGGGGCCGTTCCTGCCTAACTAATTTATTAACTTTTTTCAGTAAGGCTTTTGAGGCAGTTGATCATGATAAAGAATTCGATATTGTTTATTTGGATTTTAGTAAGGCTTTTGATAGAGTACCACATCAGAGACTGTTGAAGAAAGTGGCTGCTCACGGCATTGGGGAAAAGTGTTTTCATGGATCGAGTCATGGCTCACCAATAGGAAGCAGAGGGTGTGCATTAATGGGGTTAAATCTGAGTGGGGATCTGTAACAAGTGGCGTTCCACAGGGATCGGTTTTGGGCCCGTTGTTGTTTATAATATATATAAATGACCTTGACGAGGTAATTACTAGTGATATGAGCAAATTCGCTGATGACACGAAGATAGGTAGGATAATCGATTCAGACGTAGATGTCACGGAACTTCAGGAGGATTTAGACAAACTCAATTCCTGGTCAGAAAAATGGCAGATGCAGTTCAATATAGATAAATGCAAAGTTCTAAAGCTCGGGAATGTTCATAACCCTAGCACCTACCAGCTTAATAATGTTGAACTCAGCCGTACAGAATGCGAAAAGGATTTGGGGGTTATGGTAAGCAGCAACCTCAAACCAAGTCAGCAATGCCTAAGCGTAAGAAATAAAGCAAATAGATTACTGGGATTTATATCAAGAAGTGTAAGCAACAGAAGTCCAGCGGTTATATTACAGCTTTATACATCATTAGTAAGGCCTCACCTAGATTATGCAGCTCAGTTCTGGTCTCCATTTTACAGAATGGATATAAATTCGTTAGAAAACATTCAGCGACGAATGACAAAGTTAATTCATAGCATTAGAAATCTTCCGTATGACGAAAGATTGAAGACCCTTAAATTACATTCACTTGTAAGACGAAGGTGACAGTAGCAGAAGACGTGTCTTGTGTACTCTCTGTGGACTGAACCATCTTTGCTGTGCTTCCGTTCTTAGCTACCTGAGATTGGATGATGGTTTCCCTCGACTACGAGCAGCTATATCTCCAAATGAAGGCGGAATTAACGGAAGCTAGAAGAGAGATTCAACGTTTGAAGGGTATATGCAAGGATTATCCCCGGAACAATGTCGCCGATGATCAGACCAACGAATGGATGCTAGTCGGATCTGAAGGGACGAAGCTGAAGTTGAAGAAGGTCCAGGAGACTGCTGTGAAAACCAGCAACTCTTTCTCCTTGTTATCAGACGAATGTGAAGACATCCCAGCGAAGACCATCTCTACAAAGACCGTCGAGAACGTCATGCACACCGCCAGTCGAGGTAAGAACATTGTTTTAGTTGGGGATAGTCAGATTAAGTTTATGGATAGGGAATTTTGTCTTAAGGATAAGAATAGGAGGCAGAGGGTGTGTTATCCTGGGGCTGGGATGAAGGATATTGTTAGCCGTCTGGACGACATCATGAGAGGTAATGGGAGCAATCCTATTATCTGTCTCATTGCTGGAGGCAACGATGTTGGCAGACATAGGAGTGAGGAGCTGATTAGCAGCTATAGGTCAGCAATAGACAGAATTAGGAAGAAGGGTGGGAACCCTGTCATATGTGGTATTTTGCCAAGGAGAGGAGTTGGAAATGAATGGTTGTCCAGGGCAATTGGTGTCAATTGCTGGCTGGAAAAATACTGTAAGAAAAATGCACTAACATTCATTGACAACTGGGACCTCTTCTATGGCAGAAATGACATGTATGCCAGGGATGGGGTTCACTTATTTAGGTCTGGGGTGGGGGCACTGGCAACTGCAGTGGAGGGAGCTGTTAGGGCTTTAAACTAGAAAAAGTTAGTGGTATGGGTTATGGTAAATTAGACACATATGCAACACTTGGGTATCTTTATTGAGGAAACGTTTCGCCACACAGTGGCTTCATCAGTCCATACAAAGGAGAATCGTGAAGAACAGGAGGAGTGTGAGGTTGTCAGGCCCTCAATCTTGAGACGATGTTGTCAGTCCATCAATCTTGAATAGAATAACAGCATATGAGCAGAGGGAGTTTATATACTGTAGACAGGAGAGGTGCAGCAGTTGTAGGAGGTGTCACATTTGTTCAATGTGGAAGTAGATCGTGCCCAAGGAATAGGCAAGCGAAGAAATCCCTGTATTAAGATACCAAGATGTTGCAGTGTCAGACAGGATGTGAATAAATGGTTCAGAGAACCGACGAGTTGGTAAATTAGACACATATGCAACACTTGGGTATCTTTATTGAGGAAACGTTTCGCCACACAGTGGCTTCATCAGTCCATACAAAGGAGAATCGTGAAGAACAGGAGGAGTGTGAGGTTGTCAGGCCCTCAATCTTGAGACGATGTTGTCAGTCCATCAATCTTGAATAGAATAACAGCATATGAGCAGAGGGAGTTTATATACTGTAGACAGGAGAGGTGCAGCAGTTGTAGGAGGTGTCAATTTGTTTAATGTGGAAGTAGATCGCCCAAGGAATAGGCAAGCGAAGAAATCCCAAAAATACCAAGATGTTGCGGTCGACAGGGTGTGAATAAATTTGAAACCGAGATTATTTTAAAATTTGAAAATTGCAACACTTGGTATCTTTTTTGAGGAAAGTTTTCACAGTGCTATCAAATCCTGGGGAACGTGAAGAACAGGGGGGTGTGGGGTTTTCGGCCCCAACTTGGGGTGGCAGTCCATAATCTTGATGGACGACAACATCGTCCAGTGACAACCCCCTCCTCCTTTTTTCACCTCCTTTTTGGGAAGGTAACCCCTGTGTGGCCTTTTCCCCAAAAAAATACCCCTTTTCTTGTTCTTTTTAACTCTCTTTTTCATTTTTTCACATGGGTTATGGGGGGAAAAAAGTGAAGTCCCAGTGTGTTTTATAAATTTAGGGAACTAGTAATAGGCAGAATAAGGTGGAATTGAAAGCCGGGCACTAGGTGACAAGGGCATAATAGGTATAAGGGAAAAAAAAGAAATGAGCAGGAAGGGGAAAGAGAAAGGAGGGGCTTTAAGTGTATATTCCCAAATAGCGGGGGGTAACCCCATGATTCAGGGTCAGTTTTGGTCTCCATATTACAGAATGGACATAAATTGTTGAAAAAATTCAGCGTAAATGACAAATTAATACATA
>WNWK01007804.1:0-90327 GCA_009830355.1 Cherax destructor
GTTGCTCATTTTCCAGGTAGATCTGTCTGTGACTCGATAAAGCCCACTGCGTGGGCGAAATGTTGTCAATAAAGGATCACATTATACTGCTTATGTGTTTATTTTTCCATTGTGTCGGTATTTTATACCATTTATTTCCATCGAGGGGAGATATGGAAATAAATGGTATAAAATATCGACACAATGGAAATACACATAAGCATGTGATCCTTTATTGACAACGCCCACCTGACCCAGCATTCTCCACCTGACTATACCCTATATATAGTCATGTTACTCATTTTCCAGGTAGATCTGTCTGTGACTCGATAAAGCCCACTGCGTGGGCGAAACGTTGTCAATAAAGGATCACATTATACTGCTTATGTGTTTATTTTTCATTGAGGGGAGATATCATCGAGGTGTACAAGTGGATGATGTTAATAAAATACTGAGAATATCGAACCAAGTAAGAACCAGAAATAACTGATTTAAATTGGATAAATTTAGATTTAGAAAGGACATAGGCAAGTACTGATTTTCAACCAGAGTTGTGGATGCGTGGAACAATCTTCCGAGTAGGGTGATAGAGGCTAGGACCTTGGGTGGTTTTAAAAAGAGATTGGACAAATATATGAGTGGGAGGGGCTGGGTTTGATTGGTGTCGTGAGTACGGGAGTAAATTCTTAGGTAGTGGTGGTTTTGATAAGGACCTGCCTTGTATGGGCCAGTAGGCCTTCTGCAGTGTTCCTCCATTCTTATGTTCTTAAGACAGTAGAGCTATATACAAAACAAACAAACAAACAAACAAACAAACAAATTTTATTTCATTGCAGATTACATGGGTATCGGAAGTTACAATGTAAATTGAGTGCAAGGAGAGCCACTGACATGCCATGGCATTAGGGGCAGCTTATTCTAGTCCTTAAAAACTATGTACTTAATATTAGAGAAATTTATTGAATTTATTCTAGTTAAAAATTATTTTCAAAATTACAATATGATGAAATTTTACTGTTTAAATTATTATATAATGATATTAGATCTTAGATTGTTGAATGATAATATGGAATTGAGATTATCCTAAGGAAAATAACATTGAGCATTTTTGACATTAACTTATAATATGAGTAGGGGGTAACAGTCCCTTAGCCTTGGAGTTGCTGTGAAGAGCACCATAGTCGTGAAGCTTTATGACTACGGTGCTCTTCACACCAACTCCAAGGCTGAGGGACTGATTACCTCATCTTTTGTATATAGCTCTACTGTCTTCAAATTATGTCCTAGAATTTGTATTGATAAAGCCACTGGATGGCAAAATGTCTACAGTAAAGATACCCTGATAAGAACTTAAGAACATAAGAAAGGAGGAACACTGCAGCAGGCCAGTTGGCCCATACTAGGCAGGTCCTACACAATCCATCCCACTAACAGAATATTTGCTCAACCTAATTTTCAATGCTACCCAAGAAATAAGCTTTGATATTTCTATTTACAATGGGAACAATGGGCTAGTAACTCCTTTTCCTGTATAGCTTACTAAAAAGAAAAAGAAGAAAACCGTCAGTGGGATGTTTGAATGTGCGTGGATGTTGTGCGAATGATAAGAAAGAGATGATTGTAGATGTTATGAATGAAAAGAAGCTGGATGTCCTGGCTTTAAGTGAGACAAAGCTGAAGGGGGTAGGAGAGTTTCAGTGGGGAGAAATAAATGGGATTAGGTCAGGGGTTTCAAATAGAGTTAGAGCTAAAGAAGGAGTGGCAATAATGTTGAATAATCAGTTATGGCAGGTAAAGAAGGAATATAAATGTATAAATTCAAGGATTATGTTGAGTAAAATAAAGGTTGGATGTGAAAAGTGGGTTATAGTAAGTGCTTATGCACCTGGAGAAGAGAGAAGTGTAGAGGAGAGAGAGATTTTGGGAAATATTGAGTGAGTGTGTGGGGAGTTTTGAACCAAGTGAGAGAGTAATTGTGGTTGGGGATCTTAATGCTAAAGTGGGTAAAAATGTTGTGGAGGGAGTAGTAGGTAAATTTGGGGTGCCAGGGGTAAATGTAAATGGGGAACCATTAATTGAGCTATGTGTAGAAAGAGGTTTGGTAATAAGTAATACATATTTTATGAAAAAGAGGATAAATAAATATACAAAGTATGATATAGCACGTAAGGAAAGTAGTTTGTTGGATTATGTATTGGTGGATAAAAGGTTGATGGGTAGGCTTCAGGATGTACATGTTTATAGAGGGGCAACGGATATATCAGATCATTATTTGGTTGTAGCTACAGTTAGCATAAAACGGGTATAAAGTCTGAAATAACACATACAGAGTCTGTCTGGATAGAATTTTCAGAGGGGTGTGAAAAATTTATTTTAGGTGTGATTTACCGTCCTCCAAACTTAGATAGGGAACAAGGGAGACTACTTTGGGAGGAAATTGTTAAGGCCACAAGGCACGATAACGTAGTAATTCTAGGGGACTTTAACTTTAGTCAGATTGATTGGAATTTCTTGGCAGGGAATTTAGAATCTAACGACTTTTTAGAAGTAGTTCAGGATTGCTATGATTTTTTTAAAAATATGTAAATAATTAATAAATATTCAATAATGCTATAAAACTTGATTTTATTGCATTTTTTGACGATTCAAGTCATTTTCAAGGATTTTCTGAAAAAAATATTTTTTTAGATAAAATATACCTGAGTAAGCTTCCTAAAAGAAAATCATAAAATTTTGCTTGCTTTTCCCATAAATTTCAATTGCAGTAGAAATTCTATTTAAAAGTGTGAAAATCTAAGTATTTTAGCTAAAAAATGAGTTTTGCTAGAAAAGCACTCAAACCGCTCTAAAACGTCGAAATATGCAATAAAATACGATTTTAGCACATTTTCCTGAGCTTTTTAATGTTTCATGTATTTTTCGAATATAATATGAAATATTCTATAAAAATATTGATTTTTATACATTTTTAATGTGATTTTTTTAAAATATGTAAATAATTAATAAATATTCAAAAATGCTTTAAAACTTGATTTTATTGCATTTTTTGACGATTTAAGGCATTTTCAAGGATTTTCTGAAAAGCAATTTTTTTAGATAAAATACACCAACGAGTAAGCTTCCTAAAAGAAAATGATTAAATTTTGCTTACTTTTCCCATAAATTTCAATTGCAGTATAAATTCTATTTAAAAGTGTGAAAATCTAAGTATTTTAGCTATGTATACATAAATATATATATATATATATATATATATATATATATATATATATATATATATATATATATATATATATATATATATATATATATATATATATATATATATATTTATTTATATTTATATTTATATTTATTTATTTATTTATTTATTTATTTATTTATTTATTTATTTATTTATTTTGTCAACAACTGCCTGGCTGGGCGAATCCCAGAAGAAATTAAACCTTTCTTTTTTGGAGCCTCATTATGCGCTTTGAAGAAGAAGGATGGGGGAATTAGACCCATTGCTGTTGGTAACACCCTTCACCGTCTAGTTGCCAAAGCAGCAGTAAGAAACATTCGCCTAGAAGCTGCCAGTTTACTCCAGCCACACCAACTGGGCTTTGGGGTCTCTCAAGGCAGTGAAGCCGCAGCTCATGCGGCAAGGGCCTACATCAGGGACCTATCAGAAGACAAGGCCATAGTCAAACTTGACTTTAGAAATGCCTTTAATATGGTGAAGAGAGATGTGGTCTTGCCAGCCGTTCGAGAGCGGTTCCCAGTCTCTTTCCCTTCATTTCAGCTGGCTACAGCAAACCTCGACTCTTTTGTTTGGGAACATGAAATTCCCTCATCTGAGGGTGTTCAGCAGGGTGATCCACTCGCTCCACTTCTCTTTTGTTTGGCAGTAAGAGAACTAACTTCCAGCCTATGCAGCGAGCTCAACATCTGGTACCTGGATGATGGCACTCTGGCAGGTACTGGGGAGTCCTTGTTAGAGGACCTACAACGGTGAAGACACAGGGAGAAGCCTTAGGACTCATCCTTAATCCCTCAAAGTGTGAAATTATCACAACAAATCAGGAAATAATCAATGCGGTGCAAACAATCCTCCCAGAAGTTACTACTATCACTCCATCCAACAGTACCCTCCTGGGAGCACCGCTGGGTCACCACGCCATCGACACTGTCCTCAAGGACAAAGTGAATGACCTGAAAAGAATGGAGGAGAGAATAAGTGATCTTGATGCCCATGATGCCCTGTATCTCCTCACAAGGTGTCTTACTATGCCAAGACTCACTTACTTCTTGAGGTGCGCACCCTCTTTTGAAAACCCAACACTTGACGAGTATGACGCACACCTGAGATCAACCTTCAAGAAGGCACTGAATCTGTCACTAGAGGATCAGCAATGGGAGCAGGCAACCCTCCCAGTGCGACTTGGAGGTATAGGGTGCGCAAAGCAAGGCATGTAGCGTTACCTGCATTTCTGTCATCGTGTTTGGCCTCCTGTGGATTAGTCAAGAGGATTGTGCCTGAACGTTTGAGAGGTGTGGTGGGAGCTCAAGACCCCAAGTTCATTGAAGCAGCAGTGCAGTGGGACATCATGGCAGACTCCTCCAGTAGACCAGCTCCTCCCAAAGAGCACAAACAGTCCCACTGGGACAAACCGATCATGGAAAAATTTCCAACACAATGCTCACCAACGCTTCAGGAAAGGACAAAGCTCGTCTCCTAGCGGTGAGGGCACAACACTCAGGAGATTTCCTTCTTGCTGTTCCCAATTCCTCTCTGGGCACTCGACTCGACCCACAGGCTATTTGGATTGGTGTTGCTCTTCGCCTAGGCCCCCCATACTCACCGAACATAGGTGTATTTGCGGCAGGGCGACGGCTGATCAATTCGGACTTCATGGTCTAGTGTGTCACACATCAGAAGGAAGTATGCTAGACATGAGGAGGTCAATGACATCATAAAGAGAAGCCTCGCCACAGCCCGTTGCCCAGCTCAACGGGAACCCCAAGTGCAGAGGTCTGATGGAAGTCAAAAGCGTCCTGATGGAGCCACCATGCTACCCTGGAAGGATGGTAAGCAGATTGCTTGGGACTACACCTGTGCTGCCACATTGGCAGACACCTACCTGCCACACTCCTTAGCCGAAGGGGTGGAGCTGCCAGCCACAGGGAGATCCAGAAGACCCGCAAATATGAAGACCTTCCCTCTTGCTATAACTTCATCCCAATAGGGTCGGAGACCCATGGAGCATGGGGCAAGTGTGCTCTAAAGTTTCTCAAGGAGCTGGGTGGAAAACTCATCATAGAAACCAAGGACCACAGGGCGACCAGCTTCCTCTTTCAGAGACTCAGTGTTGCGATCCAGAGGGGAAATACCTGCAGTATTCTGGGCACGCGGCCCACTGCCGGGGAGTTGGACGAAGTATTTGACATGTAGCTCTGAGTTGTTATCTATGTTGTTTTACTCCCCATTGTATTTTGTCTTGAAATAAAGTTTGTAAAAAAGATGGGGTGGTAGGGAAGTGGAATATTCAAATGGCTTCAGAAAGAAATCTAAATATTCTTCCTTGAAGTCTTTTTATCCACTTCTCCGAGGCAATGGGTCCCACAATTGACACCAGAGGTGGACCCCATCCTATATATATATATATATATATATATATATATATATATATATATATATATATATATATATGCAAGACAACCACTATGAAAAAATAGAAGAATTCCAAGCGCTTTCGTGACTACTCACATTATTAGGAAGTGATCACCTTCCTACCCACTCGTTTGAGGCAGGAAGGTGACCACAAACAAATTTAAACCATCAGTCAGGTCAAAAATCTAAGACACAGACACCACCAACTAAGACATATACACAAAATAAGACATAGGCACAAAAACACCATAATCACAACATATTTAAGATTTTGAAACAGTTTGTAACAGAACCTACAAGGGAAAATAACCTACTTGACTTGGTTCTGGCAAGCAAGGAAACCCTTGTTAATAATTTAGAAATTACAGAGGAACTCAGCTCAAGCGACCACAAGTCAATTACCTTTAGCATTGAATGGATGTATGATAGTAGTGATAATTCAGTAACGGTCCCAGATTTTCGCTTAGCAGATTATAATGGACTTAGAGAACACTTATCAACTGTGGACTGGGGTAACGAAGAGAGGTATCAATATGACAGTTTTCTCAACACTATACAGGCTGGTAAATTAGACACATATGCAACACTTGGGTATCTTTATTGAGGAAACGTTTCGCCACACAGTGGCTTCATCAGTCCATACAAAGGAGAATCGTGAAGAACAGGAGGAGAATGAGGTGGTCAGTCCCTCAACCTTGAGTCGATGTTGTCAGTCCATCAATCTTGAATAGAATACAACATATGAGCGTAGAGGAAGCTTATATACTGTAGACAGGAGAGGTGCAGCAGTTGTAGGAGGTGTCACATTTGTCCAATGTGGAAGTAGGTCGTGCCCAAGGAATAGGCAAGCGAAGAAATCCCTGTATTAAGATACCAAGATGTTGCAGTGTCAGACAGGATGTAAATGAATGGTTCAGAGAACGAGAGTTGGTAAATTAGACACATATGCAACACTTGGGTATCTTATTGAGGAAACGTTGCCACACAGTGGCTTCATCAGTCCACAGGAGAATCGTGAAGAACAGGAGGAGAATGAGGTGGTCAGCCCTCACCTTGAGTCGATGTTGTCAGTCCATCAATCTTGAATAGAATACAACATATGAGCGTAGAGGAGCTATATACTGTAGACAGGGAGGTGCAGCAGTTGTAGGAGGTGTCACATTTGTCCAATGTGGAAGTAGGTCGTGCCCAAGGAAGGGATTTCTTCGCTTGCCTATTCCTTGGGCACGACCTACTTCCACATTGGACAAATGTGACACCTCCTACAACTGCTGCACCTCCTGTCTACAGTATATAGCTTCCTCTACGCTCATATGTTGTATTCTATTCAAGATTGATGGACTGACAACATCGACTCAAGGTTGAGGGACTGACCACCTCATTCTCCTCCTGTTCTTCACGATTCTCCTTTGTATGGACTGATGAAGCCACTGTGTGGCGAAACGTTTCCTCAATAAAGATACCCAAGTGTTGCATATGTGTCTAATTTACCAACTTGTCGGTTCTCTGAACCATTCATTTACACTATACAGGCTGCCCAAAGAACATTTATCCCGTATAAAGAAATTAGATCAAGTAGAAATGACCCAAAATGGATGAATAATAGGCTCAAGTATCTTTTAGGGCAGAAGAAAGGAATTTATAGGCGCATAAAAAGAGGTGAGGGTCATCTTATAAATCAGTATACTGACATTAAGAGGGACGTTAAAAAGGGGATAAGAAAAGCTAAACGGGACTATGAAATTAAAATTGCTAGGGATTCAAAAACTAACCCAAAAAGTTTTTTCCAGGTTTATAGAACAAAAGTTAGGGATAAGATAGGTCCCCTTAAAAATAACTCTGGGCATCTTACTGACAAGGAGAATGATATGTGCTCTATTTTTAATAATTATTTTCTCTCGGTTTTCACACAGGAAGACTCTAATAATATCCCAGTAATTAATTTTTACAGAGGCCCAGAAGAAGATAAATTATGTAATATCACAGTCACTAGCGAAATGGTTATGAAACAACTAGACCGACTGAAACAAAATAAATCGCCGGGTCCTGATGAGCTTTTTGCAAGGGTTCTTAAGGAATGCAAAATGGAACTCTGTAAACCAATATCTAACATTTTTTATTTATCTCTTCAAACAGGTGTAGTGTCTGATATGTGGAAGATGGCTAATGTAATTTCTATTTTTAAAGCAGGGGACAAGTCACTACCGTCAAATTACCGCCCAATAAGCCTGACCTCAATTGTAGGCAAATTACTAGTCATTTATAGCTGATATTATTAGAAGCCATCTAGATAACCATAATTTGATTGATGATACTCAGCATGGATTCACGAGGGGCCGTTCCTGCCTATCTAATTTATTAACCTTCTTCAGTAAAGCTTTTGAGGCTGTTGATCACGATAAAGAATTCGATATTGTTTATTTAGACTTTAGTAAGGGTTTTGATAGAGTACCGCACCAGAGACTGTTAAAGAAAGTGGCAGCTCATGGCATTGGGGGAAAAGTGTTGTCATGGATCGAGTCATGGCTCACCAATAGGAAGCAGAGAGTGTGCATAAATGGGGTTAAATCCGAATGGGGACTTGTAACAAGTGGTGTTCCACAGGGATCAGTCTTAGGCCCATTGTTATTTATAATATATATCAATGACCTTGACGAGGGAATTACTAGTGGTATGAGCAAATTCGCCGACGACACGAAGATAGGTAGGATAATTGATTCAAACATAGATGTCATAGAACTTCAGGAAGATTTAGACAAACTTAATTCGTGGTCAGAAAAGTGGCAGATGCAGTTCAATGTAGATAAATGCAAGGTTCTGAAGCTCGGGAGTGTCCATAACCCAAGCACTTATAAGTTAAATAACGTAGAACTTAGCCATACAGATTGCGAGAAGGACTTGGGAGTGATGGTAAGCAGCAACCTTAAACCGAGACAGCAATGCCTAAGCGTACGTAATAAGGCAAATAGATTACTGGGATTTATATCAAGAAGTGTAAGCAACAGAAGTCCAGAGGTTATATTACAGCTTTATACATCGTTAGTTACAAAATTACAAAATGGATATTAATTCGCTAGAAAACATTCAGCGTAGAATGACTAAATTAATACATAGCATTAGAAATCTTCTGTATGAAGAAAGATTGAAGACCCTAAAATTACATTCACTTGTAAGACGAAGAATGAGGGAAGACATGATCGAGGTATACAAGTGGAATATGGGTATTAACAAAGGGGACATAAATAAGGTCTTGAGAATATCTCGGTATTTTATACCATTTATTTCCAAGAGAGAACCCGCAATAATTGATTCAAATTAGTTAAGTTTAGATTTAGAAAGGATATAGGAAAGTATTGGTTTGGAAATAGGGTAGTTGATGAGTGGAACAGTCTACCTGGTAGGGTTATTGAAGCAAGGACCTTGGGTATTTTCAAATTTAGGTTGGATAAATACATGAGTGAGAGGGGTTGGATTTGAGTGGGAATTGCACATGAGTAAATAGAATTATCAAAGCTTATTTCTTGGGTAGCATTGAAGATTGGGTTTAACAAATATTCTGTTAATGGGATGGAATGTGAAGGACTTGCCTAGTATGGGCCAACAGGTCTGCTGCAGTGTTCCTCCTTTCTTATGTTCTTAAAAATGAGGGGAGACATGATCGAGGTATACAAGTGGAAAATGGGTATTAACAAAGGGGATATAAAAAAGGTCTTGAGGATATCTCTCCAAGAGAGAACCCGCAATAATGGATTCAAATTAAATAAGTTTAGATTTAGAAAGGATATAGGAAAGTATTGGTTTGGAAATAGGGTAGTTGATGAGTGGAACAATCTGCCTAGTAGGGTTATTGAAGCAAGGACCTTGGGTAGTTTCAAATTTAGGTTGGATAAATTCATGAGTGAGAGGGGTTGGATTTGAGTGGGAATTGCACATGAGTAAATAGAATTATCAAAGCTTATTTCTTGGGTAGCATTGAAGATTAGGTTGAACAAATATTCTGTTAGTGGGATGGAATGTGAAGGACCTGCTTAGTATGGGCCAACAGGCCTGCTGCAGTGTTCCTCCTTTCTTATGTTCTTATGTATGTATATGCGTACAATACATGTATGTATGTATTTTACGATGTTTTCATGTGTTTTATGATTGTTCATGGTTCAATAGGTTAAGTAAGCAGTATTGTTAGGCTAAGTAAATGTTATTACAGTGGTCCCTCGACTTTCCGTCGGTTCGACTATCGGTGATTTCGAGTTTCGATGGCTTTTTTCGGTCAAATTTTCCCTCGACTATCGGTTCGGGTACCAGACCTGTGCGCCTAACTGCGCTTGCGCGCCTCGCCATGCAGGCGTCGTGAGCCAGTCTGGCGTTGTTTACCATTGAGAAAACATTACCCAGTGCGCTCATTCAAACATTTCACAATAAATTTATTGTGTTTATTGCTGGTTTAGTGATTGTCACTGTGAAATAAGTCACCATGGGTCCAAAGAAGCTTCACAAGTCGATAAAGGCTATAGCACTAGCCAGCGATAAAGTGTAGCATTAACAGTGTAGCAATGGAAATATGCTGCTATGTATGATAATATATGTAACTGGATTTGTGTATACCTAAATAAACTTACTTAACCCTAAACTCGTTCTCAGGGTCCACGAATTTAAAAAAAAAAATTATGTTATCTTATGAAATGATAGAGAATCTTTTTCCGATCATAACACCACAAAAATTATGAAATTTGATCGAAAACTAACGGAATTAGGCTTTTGCGAAGTTAGCGGTATCCATGACATTTACGCATCGGCGATTTCGCCTATTTTCGGCAAATTCCAATGTTTCAGTCTACTAAAATTATAGCTATTTTGCTAGAACTCCATTTCTTCTATCAATTGAGTACAAGAAACCGCCTATTTACCAATTTCAACTACCCAAAAGTGTTGTCAGAAAATGGCAATTTGGCCAATTTCACACAAATTTCAAACAATGCCAATTTCAAAATAGGGTCCATAATAAACAAATCAGACATTCCTGGCACTAAAATAACATCTTCTCTGTTCATTAGTCATGTCTCCAGGCCCCTCTTACATTACTTTTGCTTTCCATTTTGAATTTTTATTCTCACAAAAAATAGAAGATTTACTGTTATGTATACAACTGCATCATTGTAAAAATAGTATAAATAATATCAGTGCACTTGTGCAAGAATATTAGACTCTCCAGTTGATGTGTATTGGACGCATGGTGTGATTTGTTTACTCTTGAACATTGGCCAAAATCAAACATTTTCGCTACTTTGTGCTCAGTTTCAATGTACTTGTCATCGTGAAACCAGTCAAAATTATCTCTATTTCTGTAATATATCATCCATTCTATAATATGAGACTAAGAAAACGAGAATACAAGCATAAATACCATACGAAAATAGACTGCAAAGTCGCTGTTTTAAACCAAAAAACACGGTCAGAATTTTTTTTTTCCTCATTATGCACTGTGTGGTGCAGGAATTTTTTTATACTGTGCACACTGACCGCACAGACCCATTCTATCACATCTAGGCCTAACAGCCTGTTTCTGCTTGATTTGAGGGCGCTAGAATTTAGGCGTACTAGTACGTCAATAACCACAGTGCGTAAAACGTACTTGAACGACCATAACCTCGAAAGGGTTAAGTAAGTTAAGCGATTAAGCGATAGAAAATGAAGACACGAAACTTAACTCTTACAATGTTGTTTGAGGTATAGGGACACTGACAAGAGCGCTGCCCTCTGCCACCATCTCCTCCAAGGTAAGTGTAAATATTTCTTATTTATATAAGTGTGAATATTTCTTATTTATAAATTAAAGTGTAAATATTTCTTATTTATAAATTAAAGTGTAAATATTTATTATTTATAAATTATGCACATTGTTTGTGTGATAGTGGTGGTGGCTTTCTGCTGCCGCCGACCACCACCACGGCTTATGGTCAGTGGCCCTTATACCCAACAACAACAACAACAACACTACCACCAGTCCTTACATTCGTAATGACATGTTTTATTCATTCTAGAGTTTATATCATGTTTCTATGTTATTAATATTGTTTATTATGTCATATTAGATGAATTGTGCTAGATAAATAAGCTGTAGAGTTGATATTATTGTCATATTGAAGGACTATCTTGTCCTGCCTCCAAACAAACTCTCCCGAGTCTTCAATAAAGGTAAAACTTGTTTAACTGTTCATTTGTCCATTATAATTAGTGCTTTAAATTTATTTCTCATTTTTTTCTGTATGTAAAACTATAGTATTTATTCTTTAAAAAAATGAATTTTTTTGTGAATATTTTTGGGTGGAAACGGATTAATTGTATTTACATTATTTCTTATGGGAAATAAGGTTTCGAATTTCGAAATTTTCGAGTTAAGGTCTACCTCCTGGAACGGATTATGACCGAAAGTCGAGGGACCACTGTATTATATTTCCCTACAATATATTTATGCACCAAACATTCGCGAGGCTCTTGATCCCTTAACCCTTGCGAATGTGGAGGGAAACCTGTAATTTCTTGTATGTACTGTATAGATGTTTTTATATAAGCACAAGCTTATTAAAGTTTTAATTATATGCAGTAGTTATTAAAATGTTTCAGCCTTCTGTGTTGGATCGACTTGGCACTGCACCCTCAAGTGGAAGACGTGTGATTAATTTGCGGGAAGAATCCAGCTTTCCCCCTCGTCCAGAGTCAAATAGTGGGGCCTGCATTAGTATGGCACGAGCTGTTTCAAGTGCAATAACTTCTGCCCACAGATCTGTATGTGTGCTGCCCTCTTCCTCCAGCTCATCAGGCAAGAAGTTAGAGGTTAGTTTTTTGTATCTCAATATCTTAACACAGTGCACACTCAAAATTTATTGGGATTACATTTCTAGAGGTCGCAGTTTATCCAGAAACAGATAATACTATGCCATTAAATTTTTTCTGCAAAACTACCTTTTACTAATTTGGCATCATCCGGTACAATCACATGTACAAATAATACTCTTCAGTACTTACCTTACTTTTGATGATGATGATAGTGATGATGATAATAATGATAATGATGAATTTGAAAAATAATTAAAATGATGATTTGCTGGTCTTTCATGGAATGTCATTAGAGTATTTAACCCTTTGAGGGTCCAGACCTCCAATCTGAAAATTCCCCACAGGGTCCAAGAATTAAAAAAAAAAAAAATTTCTTATGAAATGGTAGAAAATCTTTTCTGAAGATAATAAAACAAAAAGTACAAAATTTGATAAAAAATTGGCGAAATTACACTCTCGCGAATTTTGCTGTGTTAGCGGTATTTACACATTGGCGATTTTGCCCACTTTGAGTCATAATTTTTTTGAAAATTACATTGTTCCATTAGACCAAATTCTTTTCTAATTCACTAGTATGTGTTCCATTTTATCTATTGGGCACAAGAAATCGCCCAATCATCTATTTCAACTACCCAATAAAGTGACCAGAAATTGGTAATTTGGCCAATTTCACACAAAGTTCAAAATACAGTGGACCCCCGGTTTTCGTACTGCTCCAAACTCGAACAATTATGTAAGTGTATTTTTGTAAGTGCTTTTGTAAGTATATTTTTGGGGGGTCTAAAAGGACTAATCTAATTTACATTATTCCTTATGGGAACAAATTCATTTGGTAACGGCACTTGAACAGCATTCTGGAACGAATTAATTATGAAAACCGGGGGTCCACTGTATTCCAATTTCAAAATAGGTTCCAGAATAAACCATGCAGGCATTCCTGGCACTAAAATAACATTTCCTCTGTTTATTAGTTACATTTCCAGGCTTTACATATGAATTCCATTTTGATTTTTAATTCACATAAAGAATTTTTATTTACACCAAAAAATTGAAGATTTACTGTTATGCAATATTGTAATAATTGTATAAATAATATCAGTGCATTTGTGAATGCACATTAGACCCACCAGTTGATGTGTATTGGACGCTTGATGTGATTTGTTTACTCTTGAACATCGGCAAAAATTGAAAATTTCCACTACTTTGAGCTCAATTTCAAGCTATTTTTAGTACTAAAAAAAATCAAAATAATCTTTATTTCTGTAATACAGTGGACCCTCCATTTTCGTCGATCTCCGTTATCGTCGATTTCAGTTTTTGCCGACTTTTTTCATCGAAATATTGGCTCTGTTTTTGTCGATTTCCTCCGTTTTTGTCGATCTTATGGAACCTGTCCAGTGCCCAGCACACACACAAAGCCACTTCCCACACACATTCTCAGGCAGTGTCGTTTTGTTTCTCAGTGAGTGAACATAGCCTGCGAGGTCATACGAAACATTTCGTAATAATTTATTGTTTTTGGCAATTGTTTATTGTGTGTGACTGCTAAATAAGCCACCATGGGTCCAAAGAAAGCTGCCTAGTGCCAGTCCTTTGGTAAAGGAAGTGAGAAACACGATGGAATTAAAGAAAGAGCATAGCAGGCATGCAGGGAATGTAGCAGGCAGGGAGGGAGTGTAGCAGGCAGGGAGGGAGTGTAGCAGGGAGGCAGGGAGTGTAGCAGGGAGGCAGGGAGTGTAGCAGGCATGCAGGGAGTGTAGCAGGCAGGCAGGGATGGAGTGTAGCGGGGAGGCAGGGAGTGTAGCAGCCAGGGAGGGAGTGTAGCAGCCAGGGAGGGAGTGTAGCAGGCATGCAGGGAAGTGACCCCAGATAAGGACTTGGTACCTAAAGTCCTAATGGAAGAGGATTCCCCTTCTAAACAATAGCCTCTCTTCCCTCTCCCCTCCTCCCTGTCTTCTATCCAGCAACAATAGTCTACAATAAAGGTAAGTTTCATGTTGAATTTCATTCTTTTGTGTATGTAAATCTATCTTTAAGGTAAAATAATTTTTTTGTTAATACTTTTGGGTGGCTGGAACGGATTAATTGAATTTACATTATTTCTTATGGGGAAAATGGTTTCAGTTTTAGCCGATCTCTCTGGAACAGATTAAACACGAAAACCGAGGGTCCACTGTATATCTTCCATTCTATCAAATGAGACCAAGAAACTGAAACTGTAAAAACCATACGAAAATACACTGCAAAGTCGCTGTTTTAATCCAAAAACATGGTTGTAGTTTTTTCTTATTATGCACTGCATGCTGCAGGATTTGTTTTATATGGTGCACACTTACCACATAGATGCATTCTCTCATATCTAGGTCCAAATTTACTGCTCACAGCTTATCTGAGTGACCTGAGCTCATGACGTAGTACTACGGCACGGACTCTGGCTTCAAAGCCGTAGAACTACGGTACAGACCCTCGAAGGGTTAATGACCTACTAAATTATATTATAACTTTATTCTTAGGCATGGACTCGCCCTCACCCGTTTTTTCTCTGCATAGGAGCCATGAAAAATGTTAAGAGTACACTACATCAATAAATAATAACTAAATTAAGTACAGTGGTACCTTGACTTATGAGTACCCCAAATTATGAGTTTTCAGAGTTACAAGCCATCGCTCGGTCGATTTTTTGGCTTTGAGTTGCGAGCCAAAACCTGAGTTACGAGCAAGCTTCAGATATGTCACCACTCGCAGGAGAGAGGAAATATCAAAAACATTAATAATAACCAATGTGTAACATCCTTTAAATTTTGATACCACTGGTAGTGTCATCCTGCCAGAATGTTCTATAATGTATGCCCTAAGTAAAGAGAAACAATTCTAGAACATGTGTATTACATGTTCGGCAGGCCGGCTGGTTGGGTGGCTGGCTGGCTGGCTGATTTGCTTTGGCTGTCTCTATCTCCTTCTGTCTGTATGTATCTATCTCTGTCTATCTCTGTCTCTATCTCACAGGTACACATGTTGCACAACTGAACATTAAGATCGACAGCACTCTTATTGCTAAACACCTACACCTCGACAGCAACCTGAAATTCAGCCCCCATATCCAACACATAACAAAAAAAGTATCCAAAACGGTTGGGATCCTCTCTAAGATACGTTACTATGTGCCATAATCAGCCCTTCTCACACTATACTATTCACTCATCTATCCCTACCTCACCTGTGCTATTTGTGCTTGGGGATCAACAGCAGCAACACACCTAAAGTCAATAATAACCCAACAAATAGCTGCAGTAAGAATTATCACGCAATGCAATACTAGGCAACACACCCCCCCACTCTTCAAAGATCTAAACTACTCACTGTACAGAACATCTACACTTACTACTGTGCAACCTACATTTACATAACCATAAATTCCAATATTAACCCTGAAACCCTGAACTAAAACACTTTCTCAATAGTTGTGACAGGACCCACAGGCACAACACCAGGCACGAAAATCTCTATGACATTCCCCGTTTCCGGCTTAACCTATACAAAAATTCAATGTACATTAACCCATAAACGGTCCAAACGTATATATATGTTAGTACCGCTACTTCCCCAAACGTATATTTACGTTTTATTTTTCCTGCCTCCAAATTTGGCACGATTGGCCTGAGATGCCTGGTCAGCATAGAATGGGTCTTAGCCCTTGTTGTGCGCTGTATTAAACAAATCTGGGACCACTTAGTACCTTGTGGGAGCACCAGTTCAATTGAGCACCAGCTAGACCAAACAGCGTGGCAAACACATGGGATTCACTGATTTCATGTAGTATTAACTCTCCCATTTTAAGGGGAAAGTGATGTTGACCCCGAGTTTAGTGGCTCTGAGGTGGATGTGGCCATAAGTGGTTGAGGAAATATCAAAAACCTTGATAATAACCTATGTGCAACATTTGTGCAACATCCTTTCAGAATGTCTTATAACCTATGCCCTAAGTAAAGAGAAACAATTCTGGAATGTGTAATATGTGTTCGGCAGGCTGGCTGGCCGGCTGGCTGGCTCTATCTCCATCTGTCTGTCTGTATCTATGTCTATCTATGTCTGTCTCTGTCTATCTTTGTCTGTCTCTGTCTATCTCTTTCTATCTGACTCTGTCTATCTCTGTCTCACAGGTACACAAATACAATTATACATGTACATAGTGTAAATTTCCTAGGATAACCCAAAAAATCCAGACAAAGTGCTATACAGTGGTCCCTCGGTTTTCGTGCATCTCCAAACTCGAACATTTATGTAAGTGTATTTTCGTAAGTGCTGTTGCAAGTGTATTTTTGGGGGTCTGAAATAGACTAACCTACGTGACATTATTTCTTAAGGAAGTAAATTCGTTCGGTAATGGCACTTGAGCAGCATTCTGGAACGAATTTTCGGCGAAAACCGAGGGACCACTGTACTCTGCTTGTAGATATAATGTGTAAATATGACTGGAAAATACGTATTTACACTTTGCTCAGGAACCAGACATGTTGGTTCAGGAGTGGATCTCTCTGAGACGGGAGAGCTAGACGCTAGACGGACAGACAGATAGACAGAGAGCTTGACAGACAGGCAGATAGACAGAGAGCTTGACAGACAGGCAGATAGACAGAGAGCTTGACAGACAGAGAGCTTGACAGACAGAGAGCTTGACAGACAGATAGACAGAGAGTTTGACAGACAGGCAGATAGACAGAGAGCTTGACAGACAGATAGACAGAGAGCTTGACAGACAGAAAGACAGAGAGCTTGACAGACAGATAGACAGAGAGCTTGACAGACAGATAGACAGAGTTTGACAGACAGACAGATCGACAGACAGATATGTTTGTGTAACAGTGAAAACAGAGGGGGATGCTCATCAAATGTCACCACTTATCTTTTCTTATCACTGTCAGCAGTGGACTGACTTGTCTTACATCATGCTTCAAGGGAACTTATTATTCTTATTCTTCTTCTTATTATTTTTATTATTATTATTCCTATTATTTTTATTATTATTATTATTCCTATTATTATTATTCCTATTATTATTATTCCTATTATTATTATTCCTATTATTATTATTATTATTATTATATACTCCCACGTATCCAAAACAATGCTGGGACCTATAAATACTTTGTATATATTCCAAGACAATAGTAAATAACCAAGGCAGGTGTAAATGTCCACCTGTCAGTGTGTTTGTGACAATTTGAGTACAATTTCAGTACCTAATATTAGTGTTAGAACAAAGAACTACTCTAAATTGTAATTATCAGAACATAAAAATTATATTTATACCTCGAGAGTGTATAAATCTGTAGTGGAGGGAAGGCGGGGTAGGGGTCGGCCTAGGAAAGGTTGGAGGGTTTGTGTGTTGGAGGTTTTGTGTGCGAGGGGCTTAGATTTCCAGCAAGCATGCGTGTGCGTATTTGATAGGAGTGAATGGAGACAAATGGTTTTTAATACTTGACGTGCTGTTGGAGTGTGAGCAAAGTAACATTTATGAAGGGATTCAGGGAAACCGGCAGGCCGGACTTGAGTCCTGGAGATGGGAAGTACAGTGTCTGCACTCTGAAGGAGGGGTGTTAATGTTGCAGTTTTATAACTGTAGTGTAAAGCACCCCTCTGGCAAGACAGTGATGGAGTGAATGATGACGAAAGTTTTTCTTTTTCGGGCCACCCTGCCTTGGTGGGAATTGGCCGATGTGTTAATAAAAAAAAAAATATAAAAACGAGAAAAAAAGGTATATCGGCAACACTTCTGCAAGCGGCAGGACTTGATGTTGCTGTCAGATGAGCATCCAGTGCCAACTTCTTGGCCTCATATCTCGCTAAGTACTGACCCTAAAAATTTTTTTTTTTATTCCGGGGTGTTCGTTACTCGGGGGTCCACTGTAACTTAGAAAAATGTGCTCTTTATTTCTATATAAAAAAAAAACTATTTTTTTTTTTCAAAATACTCGGGGCACTGGGGTAGTGAACGTATATATACGTTTGGACCGTTTACGGGTTAAAGGGCCTAAAATCTGGAACTCCTTATCTGAAAACTCTAGAACTGCAGACATAACCACCACTTTCAAAACTACTATTAAAAAACATCTTATCTCCCTGACACACCCCACCATCAGCTAACTACATGAAAACCATGCACACATAACAAACAAACTAGACCTACTCTCAATATCTGTGATTCCCCCAATTTACACTTACACTCACCCAAATGACTGTAAACATAAAATTTTGAATAAAGCTATTGCCTAATAAATCTTAAACTAGTCATAAGTTTGCCTGAGATACTCCAATATAGGAGCTTTAATAGAAACTGTGTATCATGCCAAGACAAAACCATTCTCATTACTAAATTTACTAAATTTAGGTAGTAGGTTGGTAGACAGCAACTGCCCAGGGAGGTACTACTGTCCTGCCAAGTGAGTGTAAAACGGAAGCCTGTAATTGTTTTACATGATGGTAGGATTGCTGGTGTCTTTTTTCTGTCTCATAAACATGCAAGATTTCAGGTATGTCTTGTTACTTCTACTTACACTTAGGTCACACTACACATTCATGTACAAGCATATATATATATATACACACACCCCTCTGGGTTTTCTTCTATTTTCTTACTAGTTCTTGTTCTTATTTCCTCTTATCTCCATGGGAAAGTGGAACAGAATTCTTCCTCCGTAAGCCATGCGTGTCGTAAGAGGCGACTAAAATGCCGGGAGCAAGGGGCTAGTAACCTCTTCTCCTGTATATATTACTAAATGTAAAAGGAGAAACTTTCATTTTTCCTTTTGGGCCACCCCGCTTTGGTGGGAAACGGCCGACATGTTGAAAGAAAGAAAGAAAGACAAAAGAAATGCAGTTACCTAGCTTTAATATCAGTATGCTCCATAACCTGTATCAATATAGAGTAAGAATTATTATTAGTCTGCCTGAAATGCCTAGTCATGCTAGGCGTGATAATGACTTTCTTTGTAATTAGTATTTTATAATAGGTAAACCACACGTTGTAACCAATATTTTATATGTAATCCCCACACATTGTAATCTTTACAGAGAAATAAAAATTTGAATTTGAATTTGAAATACAATTATACATAGTGTAAATTACCTAGGATAACCCAAAAAATCTAGACAAAGTTCTATACTATGCTTGTAGATATAAGGGATAATAAGTATGACTGGCAAGTAATATACATTTTCACTTGTTCAGGAATCAGGCATGACTGACTCTGCATCGTATGTAATACCTGTTGGTTCATGAGCGGCTCTCTGAGACAAAGACAGGAAGACAGAAACACAGGCAGACAGGAAGAAAGAAACACAGGCAGACAGGAAGACAGAAACACAGGCAGACAGAAAGACAGATAGGCAGAGACAGAGCTAGACAGACAGATAGACAAACAAATAGACAGACAAAAACAAACAGATAGACAGACATGTTTATTTGTAATAGTGGAAAATAAATCCAAGGCAGTGCACGATCATCAAATGTCACTCCATGAGTGACACTCCACTGGCAGTGGAGTGACAGACAGATAGGCAGACAGAAACAGATAGACAGACATGTTTATGTGTAACAGTGAAAAATAAAGCCAAGGTAGTTCACGATCATCAAATGTCACTCTACGAGTGTCACTCCACTGGCAGTAGAGTGACACACATCTTACACCGTGCTTCAAGGAATTTCATATATACTTCAGCATTTCTAAAACATTGCTGGGACCTGGCAAAAAAAGCAGAAGTCATTTCTTATTTATAAATACAGTGGACCCTCGGTTTTCGTTGAAAATTCTTTCCAGAATGCTGTTTGAGTGCCGTTACCGAACGAATTTGTTACCATAAGGACAAATGTAAATTAGATTAGTCATTTCAGACCCCTTAAAATACACTTAAAAAAGCACTTACGAAAATACACTTACATAATTGTTCGAGTTGGGAGGTGAATGAAAACCGAGGGTCCACTGTATTCAGAAATGCTTTACACAAAATCCTGTCAAGTGAAATTTTATTAAATGAAACTTATTTTTCCATAGCCTCCTCATATATACAGTGGACCCCCGAGTAACGAAAAAACTTCATTCCAGAAGCCTGCTCAAGTGCCATTACCGAACGAATTTACTCCCTTAAGGAATAATGTCACGTAGGTTAGTCTATTTCAGACCCCCAAAAATACACTTCCACAAGCACTTACATAATTGTACGATTTCCGGGGTGTTCGTTACTCGGGGGTCCACTGTAACTGGAAAGCCTTTTTTTTTTATACGGTGCTCCTAACAAATCCATAGTACTATACGGTACTTTAAATTCACTGATTTTGATCTTTCATCTTTGTTTACTCGTGTTCCTGTCCCGGTGACTTCAGATCATTCCCACTCAAAAATGGAATTTGACATTGGCCCTGTTATCATCTTTTCCATGGCTTTTATGCAAGGAGATCCTTGAATTAAGCATTGAATAATTAAAAATTTTGAATTTAGAGTTCCATGAATTTGGAGGGATGATTGTAATAGTCTTAAAAAAGAAAAATCTTATTTTAGGCACGTGTGAGACCTCTCATGTCGAAACAAGTTGAATCTAGTCATGATGGATCAAGTCGGGAATCGTCTACAAGAAATGTGACCCAGAATCGAGAAGAATCCACCAGAGAGAGCTCAGGCCGTTCTGTCTCAGGACGAGTTGTTTCAGCAGTTGGAGCTGTTTTGAAGAGGCCACACAATCAGGTAAACTTTTAAATCTACAATTTTGAGTGATCTAGAAAATTAATCAGGAAAAAAATATTAACAAAATTGAGATATTGGAATTTATAAAAAAAAACAGTCAAGAAATTATCTATTCAGTGAAATAAATATGGTAGATTCTTGTGTTCTAAGTTAATTAGAGTAGAATCTGTGAAAGAAAAGGGTATGTTGGCATAATATTTTGTATCCCATAAGAGTACTGTACTACCACATATTACCAACTAAAAGATACCCTTTTGAAAGTTGCAATAACCCTTGGGCTGGCTGGTTAGAGGGATACAATGGCCCTACTGTTGTTTGAAGGATTTCAATGGCTCCAGGACTATTTGAAGGAATGCGATAGCCCCTGAGTCATAGCCCTGGGGCTAATTGAATTGTCATTGCTATAGAGCCAAATGAATGATTGGGAGTACTCTAAGGCCAGCTAAATGTTTTCAGCACTTGGTAACATATGTTAATGTAAGTTACTATACCTCTCATTTTACATTCACCTTAATCAGTATTTCAAATGCATACAATAAGTAAAAATGTTATATACAGTAGACCCTTATATTACACTGTAGTTACGTTCCTGAAAATGCCCTGTTAGAAAAAAATCTGTTTTATATAAACTGAAGAACTTATTGGAAAAATAGGGTTACATTCCTAGGACCCCCCAAAAAGCCAAACAACTTTTTTTTTTTAAACATCCAGATCTTACAAAAATAAAAATGATAATGCATGTATAGTTCCTTTATATAAAGGGAAGGGGGATAAAAGAGAGTGTAAAAATTATAGGGGAATAAGTTTACTGAGTATACCAGGTAAAGTGTATGGCAGGGTTATTATTGAAAGAATGGAGATAAGAGGAAATAAGAACAAGAACTAGTAAGAAAATAGAAGAAAACCCTGATTGGTGTGTATATATATGCTTGTACATGAATGTGTAATGTGACCTAAGTGTAAGTAGAAGTAACAAGACATGCCTGAAATCTTGCATGTTTATGAGACAGAAAAAAAACACCAGCAATCCTACCATCATGTAAAACAATTACAGGCTTCCGTTTTACACTCATTTGGCAAGACGGTAGTACCTCCCTGGGCGGTTGCTGTCTACCACCCTACTACCTAGGAGAAATAGTATTATTTACCTTAAATTGTGGTTGCTGGTGTATGTCTGTGATTGTGAAGAGAGTGGAGATGCATGGTGTGGCCCTACTGGGCTGAGGTGGATGGTTGTTGGTTGTCGGCAGAAGTGGATGGTTGAGGTTCTGGTACTAAAGTCGATGGTTGTATTAGAGTGTGCATAAATTCTGTAATGGATCTCTGGCTTCTTTTACCCTGCAGTACATTATACAGCGGACAATAAGGCATCATCAGCTGCTCTAGACCCCATTTCAAAGCACTGCTGCTAGATTTGTCAGTGTCCTCTTCAGCGAAAAAGTCTGTTCTAGTTTAGCAGCAACGTGGAACTGCTCATGTAACTGCTGCAATATTAACTGTTTTTCTTCAGGTTCTTCTTCATCTTCTTCTGTTATCTGGCTTCCTTGTATCTGTGCACTGAGCTCTGGCAACATTTCCTCTAGACTCCTGTCTTCATCATCATCATCTTTTAAGAGCTCATTCACATCTTCCTTCATATCTTCAAAGCCATCACCTGGTAATCTCCTTGCTAACTGAACAATTTCCTGAACCTGACTCTCAAGCAAGAAAAAAATCATTGGAAGAATTAACTACAGAAGGTCATAACTTTCCCCAGTTGATTGGGGCACTTCATTCCATGCACTTCTAGCATAGCTGATGTCATGTGCAATGTTAAATTTATTCCAGAAGCTTGGTACTGCCAGGTTGGAGTCAGAGTCCATCCAATTTTTTTTCCTCTCCCGCAAACTGAATCATGCTAAGTTAATTTTACGAAGTGTTGTATGTTGTATGCCGCAATTTTTCAGTAATGCAATAACCAAAACATGCCAAATAAATCTGTGTAATATAAGGGTCTACTGTACAGTAGCGAGTATCCAGTCTTAGAAATCTGGTTTAATATAGCTGAATTATTAGCTATGTAATTTGTTCATCAAAATTTTGATGGTACATTTTTTTTAGCTATACAGGAGGGCCCCGCTTATACAACAGGTTAGTTTCCGGGGTACTGCTGTAAAATGAAAATCACTGGAAAGTGAAACATAGCCTTTTTTTACTTTCATATTAATATAAAAGCCTGATAACATGTTTACACTATCATATATTAAGTGAGCAATATGGCTAGGCCCAAAAAATGCATATACGTACAGTGGACCCCCGGCTAACGAAAAAAATTCATTCCAGAAGCCTGCTCAAGTGCCATTACCGAACGAATTTACTTCCTTAAGAAATAATGTCACGTAGGTTAGTTTATTTCAGACTCCCAAAAATACACTTCCAGAAGCACTTACAATATTATACTTACATAATTGTACGATTTCTGGGGTGTTCATTAGCCGGGGGTCCACTGTACAGTATACACATTACTTCTTTCTTTCAACAAACCGGCTGTATCCCACTGAGGAAGGGTGGCCCAAAAGGAAAAACGAAAGTTTCTCCTTTTAAATTTAGCAATATATACAGGAGAAGGGGTTACTAGCCCCTTGCTCCTGGCATTTTAGGTGCCTCTTACAACACGCATGGCTTATGGAGGAAGAATTCTGTTCCACTTTCCCATGGAGATAAGTGGAAATAAACAAGAACAAGAACTAGTAAGAAGATAGAAGAAAACCCAGAGAGGTTTGTGTGTACAGTAGGACCCCACTTATACGGCAGGTTAGGTTCCAGGCTAGTGCCTTAAAGCAGACATCGCCGAAAAGCAGAATGCCATTTTTTTCCACTTCTAAATGCATATAAATGCCAGACAACAAGCTTACACTAACTTATATTAAGTTAACAATAGCACTAGGCATTAAAAAACACAATAAAATGTAAGATACACACAGAATACACTTATTACTTACCTTAAAGTATTAACATTGGCTTAAAATAGTCTGAACCAATTTATGAAAAGATCAGTAGTCATCCAAGCTTTCAAATTGGATTTATAATAAACAGGGAGGCTACCTTTTGCATAGTTCTTTAGGGCCCTAGGATTCTCTGAGTGATAAATTATCATAGGTTTTAACTTGCAATCCCCAGCAGCATTAGCTCCTAGCAAGTGTTAGTTGAAGACTCAGATGAGTCAAAGGGATGTTAGGAAGTATTTCTTCAGCCATAGAGTAGTCAGGAAGTGGAATAGTCTAGCAAGTGATGTAGTGGAGGCAGGAACCATACATAGCTTTAAGACAAGGTATGATAAAGCTCATGGAGCAGGGAGAGAGAGGACCTAGTAGCGGTCACCGAAGAGGCAGGGCCAGGAGCTAAGTCTCGACCCCTGCAACCACAATTAGGTGAGTACACTTGTGAGTTATCCTGGGTTCTCTACACATATGCTGCTATATGTAACTGTATTTGATGGCTATCTCAGCGATCAACATATATCTTGTTAGTAAGTTTATTCAGGTATACACAAATACAGTTACATAGATTATCATACATAGCAGAATATGCATAGAGAACCTAGGGTAACCCAAAAAAATAAGTTCACTGAGTTTAATCATTTCTAACTTGGCACTTAAAGTAAGAGGCTTACGACTCCTCTTTTTATCACAACGAAGCTTAGACGCCATAGTCAATGAGAGCCAACTAGTTAACGAAAGAGTAAATGAGAGAGAAAGAGAACGAGATATGGAGTTCAGACAAGGTAAAAAAAACAAACTGAACAGGTAGTGGGCGATCACTCGGTCAGGCGAAATAAATGCGATTAATACGTGTCCACTTTTAGTTCATTCACATACGTTTGTAAGAGTTTGTGAAACTTTTACCTCAAAATAATTTTTTTTATTATAATAATAATTACCTCACAATACAAATACAGTGGAACCCCGGTTAACAAAAAAAATTCATTGCAGAAGCCTGCTCAAGTGCCATTACCAAACGAATTTACTTCCTTAAGAAAAAATGTCATTTAGGTTAGTCTATTTCAGACCCCCAAAAATACACTTCCACAAGCACTTACAATATTATACAGTGGACCCCCGGTGTTCGTCCTGCTCAAAACACTCCCTTTTATGTAAGTGTATTTTTTTAAATGCTTTTATAAGTGTAGTTTTGGGGGTCTAAAAGGACTAGTCTACTTTACATTATTTCTTAAGGGAATAAATTCGGTTGGTAATGGCACTTGAGCAGCATTCTGTTACGAAAAATGGACGAACACCGGGGGTCCAGTGTACTTACATACTTGCACGATTTCCGGGGTGTTCGTTAACCGGGGTTCCACTGTACTCTTACATTGTGTACAAGTTGTACAAATTAGTACAAAATAAACAAACAGCAACACTCCCATTCTCATACAACACACTATTTTTCGAGTTAATGATAGTATTATTATTATTATCATCATAATAAAAAAGAAACGCTAAACCCACAAGGGTCGTGAATAACTATATATAGATTGAAGGCATATGAAAGGAATATTTTTCTACAGTTATCCCTCAGTGTTTGACTAGAGAAAACTTAATTCTTCCGACTCCTACAAAGTCGCTTGGTAAACAAATTTCATATTTGTCAATTTTTATTCTGTGGGTGTATGTATCATGTATATATGCTATGTAACATGTTTTTTAAATAATTTTGAAGAAAATATCATAGATGAATTAATGAAAATGTCTATATTAACGTAAAATAAGACATTTAATGTGCCCAAGAGTGATTATTATTAATATTATGTAATGTTTTCCCTCCGCCCGGCAACACCATAGCATATAAACGGCATGTTTATATGCTTTGTAACGTGTTTCTTATATAATTTTGAAGAAAATATCATAGATGGATTAGTGAAAATGTCTATATTAACGTAAAATAAGACATTTAATGTGCCCAAGAGTGATTAATATTAGTATTACGTAATGTTTTCCCTCCGCCCGGCAACCACACCTACATAGCATATAAACAGCATGTTTATATGCTATGTAACGTGTTTCTTACATAATTTTGAAGAAAATATCATACATGGATTAATGAAAATGTCTATATTGACGTAAAATTGGACATTTAATGTGCTCAAGAGTGATGATTACATAATAGAGATATGTGCTCACGGAAAATGTAAACAAACCGGGTGGCGCGCGCCGTATCTGAAAGACGCTCGCCGTATACAAAAGTTTTGGTCATAATTTGAACTCGCCGAAAAGCGGGGCCCTACTGTATATATATATATATATATATATATATATATGCTTGTACATGTATGTGTAGTGTGACCTAAGTGTAAGTAGAAGTAGCAAGATGTACCTGAAATCTTGCATGCTTATGAGACAGAAAAAAAGACCAGCAATCCTATCATCATGTAAAACAAATTCAAGTTTGTTTTACACTCACTTGGCAGGATGGTAGTACTTCCCTGGGTGGTTGCTGTCTACCAACCTACTACCTAGGACACATATTACTTACCTAAAAATATTTTTGTCCTTAGTTTATAGTGAGTGAATATATTTATTGTAGGAAGTCTGAATAAATAAAGAATGGGTATAATTGAAAACCGCTGTATTAGTGAAATGCTGTAAAGCAAAGCACTGTAAAGTGGGACTTGCCTGTATACTCATTTGTAGTAGTGAGCTCACTGATTGATGATATAATTAACTTTTATCAATCTACAATTTTTGTTTTGATGAAGGTAGGTAAATCACTTGCTGTTTTTTTCTTGTGTTTTTTTTATCACTTGCCTGGCCTCTTGTTTATTGCTGAGGGAAGTAGTAACTGCCTCAGTTATGTCTATTAAATAAGTCTTTGATTTTTTCCTAGGTGGATTCTGATGAGGAAGAATATGATCCCAAAAAGCCTCAACTAAGTGGCATGGCAAGCAAGGTGGAGGTAAGAAAAAATAAATAAATAATTAATATAATTTAGTAACCCTGCACCTCCTTCTAATCTCCAAGCTAATAATAATATTCATACCACACATTTCCCTCAGCCAAGACATCTCCACTGCCTCTGGCCTTCTCCTTGTTGCAACATTCACAACCCATCCTTCACACCCATATAAGAGTGTTGGTACCACTATACTCTTATACATTCCCCTCATTGCTTCCATGGATAATGTTCTTTTTATTCACAGATTCCTCAATGCACCACTCACCTTTTACCCCTCATCAGTTATGTGGTTCACCTCATCTTTCATAGACTCATCTGAACACATTCCCTTTCTCCATACTCCCTCCCTCCACTCTGATATCCAATCTTTCATTACCTAACTTGTTTGTTACCCTTATCACCTTGCTCTTTTGTATGTTCACTCTTAATTTCAACTTCTCTTAAGAATCTTCCAGAAGCAAAGTGTTATAAGTAAAAAGCAACTGTGACAACTCTCATTTTCTATTCGATTCTGCATATTTTAATCCGACACCTCTCCCTAGCATCCTAGCAGTCACTTCTTTTATAACTCCATCTCTAAATATGTTAAACAACCATGGTGACATCACATATCCTTTTCTAAGACCTACTTTTACTAGAAACTTATTTTCCCTCCTACATACCTTAACCTGAGCGTCACTATCCTCATAAAAACTCTTAACAGCATTCAGTAACCTATCACCACTTCTTAGTTATAATTAATGTACTGTATATGTCTTACCATAAAAAGCAAACAACAGTTCTTCTGAAAAAGTTTATTAATATTATTGTACATAGTAATTACAGAACACTATTCTCTTCAGTTCCATGGTCAACCTCAAACTACATTTTATAACTTATTTTTCTCTATGTTTATGAAAATTATCTTTGGAAAACAGATGTAAGATTAACTTGTTAACGTGATATTTTAGGTTACCCCACGACCTAGACGCCCTGGAGCCATACAAGCTAATACAGCTCTTATTCTCCGAGCAATGGCTGATGCGCATAAGTCAGTCAACAAACCATGTCGACGGTCAGGGAATAAATCAGAAATCTCCCAAAAGAAGCTGAAGGTATGTGCAATACTGAAGCTTTTGTTTTACAGTAGGGTTAATTTCTTTGTGAGATTGGATTTTAAAAATTTGCTTTATCATAAGCTATACAGGTCGCCCTCCACATTCGCGAGGGTTAGGGGATCAAGAACCTCGCGAATGTTGAAAATTCGCGAATGTTTGGTACACAAATATATTGTAGGGAAATATAATAATAGCATTTACTTAGCCTAACAATAATAACCCATGTGCAACATTTGGGCAACACCCTTTCAATTTTGGTACCACAGGTAGTGCCATCCTGCCAGAATGTCCTATAACCTATGCCCTAAGTAAAAAGAAACAATTCTGGAACGTGTAATACGTGTTCATCAGGCTGGCTGGTGGCTGGCTGGCCACCTGGCTGGCTGATTGGCTGTGTCTATCTCCGTCTGTCTGTCTGTATCTATCTCTGTGTATCTCTTTGTCTCTATCTATCTCCATCTCACAGGAACACATACGTAAATATGTACAATTATACATAGTGTAAATTACCTAGGATAACCCAAAAAATCCAGACAAAGTACTATACACTGTGCTTGTAGATAGTGATCGTGTGTAATACCAGTTGGTTCATGAGCAACTCTCTGAGACAAGAGAGACAAGCAGACAGAAATATTGAGACACACAGGCACACAGACAGACAGATAGACAGAGAGCTAGACAGACAGACAGACAGACATGTTTATGTGTAACAGTGAAAACAAATAAAGCAAGGCAGTGTACCCTCATCAAATGTCACCACTGTCATTAGTGGAGTGATAAGATAAGATAAGACGATGCTCATCAAATGTCACTACTGTCATTAGTGGAGTGATAAGATAAGACGATGCTCATCAAATGTCACCACTGTCATTAGTGGAGTGATAAGATAAGTGTGACACACGTCTTACATCGTGCTTCAAGGGAACATATTTTTTTTTTTTTCAACAAGTCGGCTGTCTCCCACCGAGGCAGGGTGACCCAAAAAGAAAGAAAATCCCCAAAAAGAAAATATTTTCATCATCATTCAACACTTTCACCACACTCATACATAATCACTGTCTTTGCAGAGGCGCTCAGATACGACAGCTGAGAATAGTCCCTCCCAGCTGTCACTATCCCAGACCCCTCCTTTAAAGTGCAGGCATTGTACTTTCCATTTCCAGGACTCAAGTCCAACTAAATCAATTAACTGGTTTCCCTGAATCCCTTCACAAAATGTTACCCTGCTCACACTCCAACAGCTCGTCAGGTCCCAAAAACCATTCGTCTCCATTCACTCCTATCTAACACGCTCACACATGCTTTCTGGAAGTCCAAGCCCCTCGCCCACAAAACCTCCTTTACCCCCCTCCCTCCAACCTTTTCTAGGACGACCCTTACCCCGCCTTCCTTCCCCTACAGATTTATACGCTCTCCAAGTCATTCTACTTTGATCCATTCTCTCTAAATGACAAAACCACCTCAACAACCCCTCTTCATCCCTCTGACAAATACTTTTAGTAACTCCAAAACTTCTCCTAATTTCCACATTCCGAATTTTCTGTATCCAAAACATTGCTGGGACCTATAAATACTATGTACAGTGGACCCCCGGTTTTAGTAATTAATCCGTTCCAGAGGGCGCTACTAATACTGAATATTACTAATTCCGAATCTATTTTCCCCATAAGAAATAATAGAAATTCAATTAATCCATTTCAGACACAAAAGTATTAAAATAAATTTTGTTTTTACATTAAATTACACAGAAAACAATGAGACATGAAGTATAAAACAATAATAATTTGACACTTACCTTTATTGAAGAGTTGTTGATGTGTGGAAGACGGAAGGAGGGGAGAGGAAGGAGGAGTTGCTAGTGTTTGGAAGGGGAATCCCCTTTCATTAAGACTTCAGGTACCAAGTTCTTTTCCGGGGTTACTTCTCTTCTTTGTTTTTTAATGGCATTAGGACCAGCTTGAGAGTCACTGGACCCCTTTTGCTCAAAAGTGTTCCAGAGAGTTCTGTTTCTGGCGTATGTTTGGAATTGTGCTTGCTACAGGGGTGTGTGTTTGGGGACAGGACACGATAGTCCTTCATTATGACACTAATATCAACTCTACGGCTTATTTATCTGTCACAATTCATCTAATATGACATAATAAACAATATTAATAACATAGAAGCATAACATATACTCTAGAATGAATAAAATATGTCATTACGAATGTGAGGACTGGTGTTGTGTTGTTTGTTGTTGGGTGTATAAGGGCCACCGAAAGAGAAGCCTTACATAGTGGTGGTGAATGGCAGCAGCAGCAGACGGCAGTGTTGTCAGTCGCCCTATACCTCAAACAACAATGGAGGAGTTAAGTTTTGTGTCGTCATTTTTCTATCGATTAATGGCTTAACTTACTTGCTACACTGTTAATGCTACAGTTTATCGCTGGCACCATAGCCTTTATCAACTCCTGCTGCTTTAGTATCATAACATATCGTAGAATCACTGAATCACTTAAGAAGACACATTCTCCCCTCTCAGCCCTTTACCAAAGGGCTGGCACTAGGAGCTTTCTTTGGGACCATGGTGGCTTATTTAGCAGTTGCAAGCACTAAAAACAATGGAATAATGACAAAATGTATGGTATGAATGCGTGGGTGACCGTCACTTGCTGGTAAACAATGGCACACTGACTCTGAATGGAGTGTTGGGCAGTTTGGGCCACGCGTATGCGTCCAGGACGAATTACTAATTCCGAGTGGATCTACTATTACCGAACTAATATTTTTACAAAAAAATGTTACTTATTCCGAATTTTACGAAATCCGACGACTACTGTCCACTACTGTCCGGGGTCCACTATATGTATATATTTCTAGACAATAGTATGTGACTAAGGCAGGTGAAAATGTTCACCTGTCACTGTGTTTGTGACTATTTGAGTACTATTTCAGTACCTAATATTAGTGTCAGAACAAAGGTTAACTATTAAATAACATTAACTATAAATATTTGCGAATGTTCGAAGTGGAACTTACAAATGTGGAGGGCGACCTGTACTGTTATTTGACTTTGTTTTACGTAGTTTTGTAAATATGTTTTGATCACAGATATTCATAAATCAAAGAAGGGTTTTGTCATTTAGTACCCCTTGCTATCTTTATACCATCTACCATAAAAATTGTTCTTTGTCATTATCTACTCAGGGATGATTTGTAAATAGTCTAAATAGCCATAAATAGTTAACAGAAACTTCTAATAGTGGAATATATGATTATATTTCAGGCTGAGTTATTTACACGTGGATATAGAGAGAGAGAACAAGCTCGTCACAAAACCCTACCTTCTCAGGAAGAAGCTTCCCCAGAAGAGGAAATCAGGATACGTAAGATAGCTATCACTGTCCCTAACGCAACTCGAAAAGAAAGTGAAAAGCAGCTGAAAGAAGAAAAGATGGACGAAGTCGTTTTGGCAAGGCCTGAAATTACAAGCACAACATCTGAGATCATAGAAAAAGAGGAATTATTAAGCCATGTAGTACCTCAGGAAGATGAGCATGAACCTGTTGTTCCAGGTAAATTGCTTTGATATTGAGCTTCAAAAACAATGTGAGCTACAGTGGTACCCCGAGTTTCGTACTGCTCCCAACTCGAACAATTATGTAAGTGTATTATTGTAAGTGCTCTTGTAAGTGTATTTTTGGGGGCCTGAAACGGACTAATCTAATTTACATTATTCCTTATGGGAACAAATTCGTTTGGTAATGGCACTCGAACAGCCTTCTGGAATGAATAAAGTACGAAACTCGGGGTACCACAGTATTTGCTTTTAGAAATGAAATACTTAGAGACAATAACTCTTGTATAATGTTGTAAACTTTATATCCTCAGGATTGATTTTGAACTATTAGTTCTGCCTTTGTTTATATACTATTTCATTTGTGGAACCTTCAATTACTCCATTTAAGAGGTATACACACCATGTACGATTTCAATATGCAATGTTATTCTGTATAATGGACCATTTGCTCCTAACTAGCTAGTTAGACTATACAGTGCAGTACAGTATTGTTGTATCCTTGTCCAGTATATTGTCTTGTAGCTTATTATTTTGTCAGTATTATTTTCACTCGATAATAGAAATTATGGGAAGAATAAATAATAATTTATTGGTAATGAATAACTATATTTTTCAGACAATGGATTTGGTATGGAAGAAGTAGAAGAGGTAGAAGAGGAAGAAGTTGTTGATGAAGGAATGGAGGAAAACCAACCCATCTTGCCTGCTGCATCTCAGCCTAGAGTGCATCCTCTCACTG
This sequence comes from Cherax destructor, assembly GCA_009830355.1. Lineage (NCBI taxonomy): Eukaryota > Metazoa > Arthropoda > Malacostraca > Decapoda > Parastacidae > Cherax > Cherax destructor. The sequence continues at coordinate 32,531 of WNWK01007804.1, forward strand.
GGTAAGAACAGTTTTGATAATGCTGCTTTGATTGGATTGAATTTATAGAATAATTAGGACAAAAACTTAAGTGTTAATGTGAAAGCTGTGAATAGAGGTTCAAGTTTAGCTGATGAGTCATTATTGTTAAATGAGCTATAAATTATAACATATTCAACAGTGGAAAGTACAGTATTGTATTTTTTCATTATCAGGACAAGAATTAGTTAATTTTATGCAGTTCCTCTAGCTATTGGTGTATTAGATATTGTACATGAATAAATAAAAGGAAAGATATAGTTGTCTTTTGTCAGTTCTGGGAGTCATTGTCCAAGTGATCCAGTTCCAGACTAGTGCTCCTTGTTGATTAGACTAAATTCTAATAGAATTTCTTAGTCACAGTGATGTACATTTTTCTGTTATAAAGATCAGTTAAATCTAAGCGCTTGGAAATGCAGCCTCTCCTCACTTAGCGACGTACTCATTTACCGACGACTCGGACTTACGATGGGCTTTGTGACCAGTATGAATACCTAAATAATGTATATTAGAGCTGATTTTCTCTATTCGGTTTATTACAATATACAGTACACTACTGTATAAACATTTAAAAATATACCAGAAATGTTATAAAGGGTGCAAAAGTGATGTTAAAACAGTATGAAAAATGGTTAACACAAACCCACTAACTGCCATTATAGTATCCTCCTCACTTAGCGACGAATTCGTTTATCGACGTGATCTTAGGAATGGAACTCCATTGTTAAGTGATGAGAGGCTGTATAAGGAGAACTAGTTCAGAATACATACTACAAAATCTTCTTTCAACAAACTGTCCATATCCTACCAAAGCAGGGTGGCCCAAAAAGAAAAACAAAAGTTTCTCTTTTTAACTTTATGAGAAGGGGTTACTAGCCCATTGCTCCCAGCATTTTAGTCGCCTCTTACGACATGCATGGCATACAGAGGAAGAATTCTGTTCCACTTCCCCATGGAGTTCCACTTTTCCATGAAGTTCCACTTCAGAATATCACCATATAATATTTATGATGCCTAGCTTATTAGCTTATATGTATACAGTAGTCCCTCCGTATCCACTGGGGATACATTCCAAGACCTACCATGGATACCTGAAACCGTGGATAATAGTGAACCCTTTTTATAAGTCATTTTTTGTTGACATACATACCTATGATAAAGTTTAATTGATAAAGTATGCACAATAAGTGGAGAATTACCACTTTTTTACTGATGGGAAGCACTTCATGGCTTCTCTTAGGCTTTGAAGAACTGCCACCATTACTACTATTGTGCTTTGTGGCCATTATTAAGCAAAATTAGGTCTTATTTTCAGGCCACATTAAACTGTGGAAGATGGAGGGAATATTTTGAGGAATTGTTAAATGTTGATGAAGATAGGGAAGCTGTGATTTTGTGTATAGGGCAAGGAGGAATAACATCTTATAGGAGTGAGAAAGAAGCAGTTGTGAGTGTGGGGCAGTGGGTAGAATGAAAGGGGGTAAAGCAGCTGGGATTGATGGGATAAAGATAGAAATGTTAACAGCAGGTGGGGATATAGTTATGGAGTGGTTAGTGTTTTTATTTAATAAATGTATTGAAGAGGGTAAGGTACCTAGGGACTGGCAGAGAGCATGCATAGTTCCTTTGTATAAAGGCAAAGAGGACAAAAGAGAGTGTAAAAATTACAGGGAAATAAGTCTGTTGAGTATACCTGGTAAAGTGTATGGAGTTATTATTGAAAGAATTAAGAGTAAGACGGAGAGCAGGATAGCAGATGAACAAGGAGGCTTTAGGAAGGGTAGGGGGTGTGTAGACCAAGTGTTTTCAGGGAAACATATAGATGAACAGTACTTAGATAATGGTAAAAGAGTTTTTTGTGGCATTTATGGATTTGGAAAAGGCATATGATAGGGTGGATAGGGGAGCAATGTGGCAGATGTTGCAAATGTATGGAATAGGAAGTAGGTTATTGAAAGCACTGAAGAGTCTTTACGAGGATAGTGAGGCTCAGGTTAGAGTATGTAGGCGAGAGGGGAATTACTTCCCAGTAAAAGTATGCCTTAGACAGGGATGTGTGATGTCATCATGGTTATTCAACATATTATAGATGGAGTTGTAAGAGAAGTGAATGCTCGGGTGTTGGCAAGAGGTGTGGGGTTAAAAGATAAAGAATCATACACAAAATGGGAGTTCTCACAGTTGCTCTTTGCTGATGACACTGTGCTTTTGGGAGATTCTGAAGAGAAGTTGCAGAGGTTGGTTGATGAGTTTGGTAGGGTATGTAAAAGAAGGAAATTAACCCTTTGACTGTCGCAACCCTCAATCCTGAGTGCTCTCCTGTTGTCGCAAAATTTAAAAAAAATAAATAAATTATTTTTTCTTATGAAATGATAGAGAATCGTTTCCCGATGGTAAAGACACCAAAAGTTTGAAATTTGATTGAAAACTCACGGAATTACGCTCTCGCGAAGTTAGTGATCTCAGCAATATATACGCATCGGCAATTTCGCCGACTTTGAGCCCTATTTTCGGTAAATTCCATTGTTCCAGTTGACCAAACTCATAGATATTTCTTTAGAACTCCATTTGTTCTATCGATTGAGTACAAGAAACCACCAATTTATCGATTTCAACTACCCAATAAAGTGATCAAAAATTGGCAATTTGGCCAATTTCATGCAAAATAAAAAAGTTGTCAGTTTCAAAATAGGGTCCAGAATAAACAATGCAGACATTCCTGGCACTAAAATAAGATGTTATCTGTTCATTAGTCACGTCTTTAGGCCATTCTTATATTACTTTTGGTTTCTATTTTGATTTTTTATTCACATAAAAAATAGAAGATTTACCGTTATGCAGACTATTGCATTATTGTAAAAATGGTATAAATAATATCAGTGCACTTGTGAAAGAATATTAGACTCGCCAATTGATATGTATTGGACACGTGGCGGGATTTGTTTACTCTTGAACATTTGCAAAAATCGAACATTTCTCCTACTTTGAGCTCAATGTCAAGGTCGTTTTCTTCATAAAACTAATCACAATCATCTCTATTTCTGTAGTATGTTGTCCATTCTATCAAATGAGACCATAAAAAAGAGAATACAACCATAAATACTATACGAAAATACACCTCAAAGTCGGCGTTTTAATCCAAAAAAATGGTCGGAGTTTTTTTCTCTCATTACGTACTGCGTGCTGCAGGATTTTTTTTATACTGCGCACACTGACCACACAGACCCATTCTCTCATATGTGGGCCTACCAGCTTTCTCCCGTTTGATTTGAAGCCGCTAGAATTTAGGCGTATTGATACGTCCGAAACAGTGGCTCGTAAGACGTATATATACGACCGAAACAGTCAAAGGGTTAAAAGGGAATATAGGAAAAAGTAAGGTGATGAGGATAACAAAAAAATTAGGTAACAGAAGATTGGATATCAGACTGGAGGGAGAGTGTATGGAGGAGGTGAATGTATTCAGATATTTGGGAGTGGACGTATCAGCGGATGGGTCTATGAAAGATGAGGTAAATCACAGAATTGATGAGGGGAAAAAGGTGAGTGGTGCACTGAGGAGTTTGTGGAGACAAAGAACTTTATCCATGAAAGCAAAGAGGGAAATGTATGAGAGTATAGTTATACCAACGCTCTTGTATGGGTGTGAGGCATGGGTTGTGAATGTTGCAACAAGGAGAAGGCTGGAGGCAGTGGAGATGCCGTGTCTGAGGGCAATGTGTGGTGTGAATATAATGCAAAGAATCCGTAGTTTGGAGATTAGGAGGAGGTGTGGGATTACCAAAACTATTATCCAGAGAGCTGAGGAGGGGTTATTGAGATGGTTTGGACATGTAGAGAGGATGGAATGAAATAGAATGACTTCGAGAGTGTATAGATCCGTAGTGGAGGGAAGGCGGGGTAGGGGTCGGCCTAGGAAAGGTTGGAGGGGGGTAAAGGAGGTTTTGTGTGCGAGGGGCTTGGACTTTCAGCAAGCATGTGTGAACATGTTAGATAGGAGTGAATGGAGACAAGTGGTTTTTAGGACTTGACATGCTGTTGGAATGTGAGCAAGGTAACATTTATGAAGGGATTCAGGGAAACCGGCAGGCCGGACTTGAGTCCTGGAGATAGGAAGTACAGTGCCTGCACTCTGAAGGAGGGGTGTTAATATTGCAGTTTTATAACTGTAGTGTAAGCATGCCTCTGGCAAGACAGTGATGGGGTGAATGTGTTAATAAAAAAAAAAAAGTGATTTCGTTCACACCTCCCCTAACTCCTCCATTTTTGTTTGAGGTATATAGGGTGACTGACAACACCGCCGCCTCTGCTGCCACCTTCACCACCACTATGTAAGGTTTATGCTCTCAGTGGCCCTTATACACCCAACAACAACGACACACCACCACTAGTGACATACGTAATGACATATTTTATTCATTCTAGAGTATATGTCATGTTTCTATGTTATTAATATTGTTTATTATGTCATATTAGAGGAATTGTGATAGATAAATAAGCCGTAGTGTTGATATTAGTGTCATCTTAAAGGACTATCTTGTCCTGTCTCCAAACAAATTCCTTCCGCCACCACCACTAGCCACATATGTAATGACATATTTTATTCATTCTAGAGTGTATATGAGGTTTCTGTGTTATTTATATTGTTTATTATGTCATATTAGATGAATTGTGATAGATAAATAAGCTGTATAAAGTTGATATTAGCATCATATTGAAGGAGTATTTTGTCCTGTCTCCAAACAATACTCTCCTCTTGCCTTCAATAAAGGTATGTAATAGTGATTTAAATGTTCATTTATCGATTTATTTAGTCATTTTATTAAGTTCTCATTGTTTTGTGTATGTAAAACTTTAGTTAATCTTAAAAAAAAAAAATTGTTGATATTTTTGTCTGGAACGGATTACGTAATTGTATTTACATTATAATTCTTATGGGAAATATTATTTCGCTTTTAGGCCATTTTGCTTTTAGGCCAAGCTTCTGGAATGGATTACGGCCACTAAGCAAGGGTCCACTGTACAATGCTATAGTGTACAGTACTGTGAAATGCTTTGTCTTTAAGCCTTCTTTGAGTAGTACAGTGGTAACTCTACTTACGAGCAGCTCTCAACTCAAACAATTATGTAAGTGCATTTTTGTAGGTGCTTTTGTAAGTGTATTTTTGGGGGTCTGAAATGGATTAACCTAATTTTCATTATTTCTTATGGGAAAAAATTCCTTCGTTATCGGCACTTGAATAGCCGACTGGAACGAATTTTGCTCGTAAGTAGAGGTACCACTGTATATGGGTTAATGAATGATTGTATTAACCCTTTGGGGGCTGACAGGCCTTCTCAGAAACACGTTCTCAGGGTCGAAATTTTTTTGGAAAAAAAAACAATCTTATGGAATGATAGAGAATCTTTTTCCGATCATAACTACACCAAAAGTATGAAATTTGAATGAAAACGTACGGAATTATGCTCTCGCGAAGTTATCGGTCTCGAAGATGTTTACGCATCAGTGATTTCGCCCACTTTGACCACTATTTTTGGCCAATTCAAATGTTTCAGTCCACTAAAATCATAGCTATTTTGCTAGAACTCCGTTTCTTCTATTGATTGAGTACAAGAAACTGCCTATTTACCAATTTCAACTACCCAAAATAGTGGTCAGAAAATGGCAATTTGGCCAATTTCACAAATTTCAAACGATGCCAATTTCAAAACAGGGTCCAGAATAAACAAGGCAGACATTCCTGGCACTAAAATAGCATCTTCTCTGTTCATTAGTCACGTCTCCAGGCCCCTCTTACATTACTTTTGCTTTCCATTTTGAATTTTTATACTCACAAAAAATAGAAGATTTACTGTTATGTATACAACTGCATCAAGCGTACTTGTGCAAGAATATTAGACTCGCCAGTTGATGTGTATTGGACACCTGGTGTGAGTTGTTTACTCTTGAACATCGGCTAAAATCGAACATTTTCACTACTTTGAGCTCAATTTCAAGGTACTTGTCATTGTCAAACCAATCAAAATCATCTCTATTTCTGTAATATATCTTCCATTCTATCAAATGAGACCAAGAAAACGAGAATAGGTTTATAAATACCATGTGAAAATAGACTGCAAAGTCGCTGTTTTAAAAAAAAAACGGTCAGAGTTTTTTTTTCTCATTATGCAGTGTGTGCTGTAGGATTTTTTTTATACTGTGCACACTGACCACACAGACCCATTCTTTCATATGTAGGCCTACCAGCCGTTTCCTGCTTAATTTGAGGCCGCTAGAATTTACGCGTACTAGTACGGCATCGACCCCTGCTCGTAAAACGTACTAGTACGGCACCGATCCCGAAAGGGTTAATACTGTACATTATTCTTATTTTTACAGGGTAGAGAACACTAAGTTCATTGTCACTCTGGAAGGTGTAGACACTGGGGTCTTTTCCGTAAAGGATGAGCATCTAGACATTAGGTCTCGATTGGGAACTCGACCTATTCACAGTGACAATTTAGAGGTTGTAGAGGTATGTATTCATTATTTGTATTCTTGTAATTAATACAAGCATATATATATATATGTAAATTTGTTTATGATTCTAAAAGAACTTTCTCTCTCTGATTGTTCAGTTATTTATACAGTGGACCCCCGAGTAATGAGCACCCCAGATATCGTACAGTTATGTAAGTATAATATTATATGTGCTTTTGTTAGTGTATTTTTGGGGGTCTGAAATGGACTAACCTACTTGACATTATTTCTTAATTGAGTAAATTCGTTTGGTAATGGTACTTGAGCAGGCTTCTGGAATGAATTTTGCTCGTTACTCGGGGGTCCACTGTATATATTTTTTTTTGGCAAAATATTTAATACATACACTACAATTTTTTTTTAATTTCAAACCAGAATCAGGTGACATAAATTATACACATCTGTTATAATGAAATAATTTTAAATGTGTTTTCAGTTAGTGGCAGGTTTTAAACAATGTGGTTCCAGTGACAAAACAGGTTATTCTTTAGTATGGAAGTAAATACTCACTCTCGAAGAATGACTTCGAGAGTGTATAGATCTGTAGTGGAGCTAAGGCGGGGTAGGGGTCGGCCTAGGAAAGGTTGGAGGGAGTGGGTAAAGAAAGTTTTGTGTGCGAGGGGCTTTGACTTCCAGCAAGCATGTGTGATCATGTTAGATAGGAGCGAATGGAGACAATTGGTTTTTAGGACTTGACATGCTGTTGGAGTGTGAGCAAGGTAACATTTATGAAGGGATTCAGGGAAACCGGCAGGGCGGACTTGATTCCTGGAGATGGGGAGTACAGTGCTGGCACTCTGAAGGAGGGGTGTTAATGTTGCAGTTTTATAACTTTAGTGTAAGCATGCCTCTGGCAAAACATTAATGGAGTGAATGATGAAAGTTTTTCTTTTTCGGGCCACCCTGCCTTGGTGGGAAACGGCCGATGTGTTAATAAAAAAAATAAAAATAAGAAGTGAGGCATACATTAGAAAAGTTCACATATCTGTAAATTGCACATCTAGAAACTCACTGATCTCTATTTATTCAGATTCTCATGAATCTACTGTACATAACTATATAAGTGTTGAGTACCAGTGTTAAGGTACAGCATTCTATGCTTAGTGTTAATTTTTTTTTCAACAATACAACTGCATCCCACTGAGGCAGGATGACCCAAAAGAAAAAGAAAAGTTTTTCTTTTTAAATTTAGTAATTTCATGATAACTAGTTATATGAAATATTTTTTTTAATTAGGAATATATAGAAGAGGTGGAGGAGTTGGAAGAAGAAGAGGAAGAAGAAGAAACACTTGCTGAAACATTACCAGCAGCTGGACATATTGCAGGTGCTAAGTCTCATCTCAAGAGTACAGTTTCTGTTTTGGATGCTCCACATGGAGGTATATCTTAAATCTTATTTCATTTGCCTTTAAATATATTTGTAATTTTTTGTTGCCAAATGTTGATTTTACTTTAGTTAACTTAAGAAATTTCCTCTGTCTCTTTAGTAAAAGAGACAGAGGAGGGGATTACTAGCCCCTTGCTTTTGACATTTTAGTTACCTTCTATTACTTACATTGCTTACTGTTTTCATAATGGCTTAACCATTTTAGGGTGTGCTGTTTAATAAGGAACCACATTGAATAATCAATATTTTCTTCATTTCAGAAAATGAGGTTTATGAAGCTTAAGTAAAGATAATGAACTAGTCCAAGAAAAAAAAAAGGTTCAAGTCATTTTCTTGTGTAGGTCACATACTGCTAGGCAGAAAGATGTAGACTTTGTGAGTCAGTCCAGATTGAGAAATCATTCCTTGCAATTTTTATTAGTTCCTGTGGTTCCATGTTAATGATTTGTCTTGTAGATAATCTTATATGCTGCAGATGTACTGTATAATGATTATAAATTATATCTATTTTTCTCTTTACTGTTTTTCTTCTCTATCTCATCTTACATATTAACAATCTTATTACTAATACTCTGTAATTGATAATCATACATATGAAGCAGATTATGTTTTCTTTATAGGTGGTAACAAAGAGCGCTGCAAATTCTGGCCATTGTGCAAGGCTGGAGATTCTTGTCCCTATCATCACCCTACTGTTACATGCAAGTTAGTACTGTTGCTTCATTTTTTGTATCTCTTTCCTTGATCAGAGTGTTAGAGGTTGCATTAACTTACTGTATATACAGTGGTACCCCGGTTTACAATGGTCTCCAAACTCGCCCTTTTATGTAAGTTTATTTTTTTAAATGCTTTTGTAAGTATTTTTGGGGGTCTAAAAGGACTAGTCTATTTTACATTATTCCTTATGGGGATAAATTCGTTTGGTAATGGCACTTGAACAGCATTCTGGAACGAAAAAATATCGTAAACCGGGGTACCACTGTACTTTCTGATAAGTCAGATTTTTTTTGTGTGTGTGTATGTGAGGAAATAATTGACTTAAATAGTCAAAGTGACTGGCATATAAGCAATACTGTTCAGAGAGAAAACTTTGTAAACTCTTCAAGCTTATGAAATTTATATGGATCTTCTTTTTCTCAAATTAATTTTTATTTTATCTTTTGAACAAATTATACAAGGGATTCTTTTATCTAGACAATTCTTGAGGCTCTGTAAGAATTTTTTAATTACGGAGGATCTAGAGACTATAGACATATCTCCACCCCACAGAGGAGGTAATAGGGCAATGGCAAGCAGTGGGAAAAACTACAGGCCAATAAGCACTAATATTACACATGAAAACCTGTAAGAGGGTGCAGAAAACACAAAGTGCTAATTTTGTGAAGTCACAAACCATACAACCCAAACCCAAGTCAATATGTCCTACCTATAGCAGCTGATAAACCATTTCAATAAAATCACAGAGGCATTAGAAGAAAATAACAATGCAGGCATTGTGTACACAAGTTTTACAAAGGCATTTGACATATGCAACCATGGGGTGATAAACTATAAAATGAGGTAAGATAGGGAAATTAATGTTCAAATTTTTAACAGCTAGATTGCAAATGATGGTGGTAACTAAAATACAGTCTTGCCAAATTGAAAAGCTTAGTACTGCAAGGTACAGTCTTTTGTCCTCATAGCAGACATAGATAAAAACACTAAGCACAGATTTTTACCATCCTTTGTAGCTGATACCAGAATAAGCATGACACCTGCCACAGTAGAAAAACAGAAAAATTTCAAAGAGATAACAATATTCATCCAGTGGGCAAAGGACAATGGTATGTGTAACAGTGACAAATTCCAAGTATGTACTTAGATATAAGAACAGAGCTCAGAACAAGCACATAAAATATAATATGAGCAGATAATCCCAGAAAAGGAAAGAAATATGCAGAAGATCTGAAATAATCATCTAGTTGGCCTTTTGTATAGAAAAATCTGTAAAAGCCCATCAAACTGATAGGTTAGATTATGAGAACTTATAACATGCGATGCCATATCAGTAATTGTACAGTACCTTTCAAATTTCCTATGCTTTCATGTCTGGAATACTCACAACTTCTTTCAAGACAAGCAAGATTGTTTCATACGTTCTTTTTTGCTTTCAACGCACCGACAGTATCCCACCGAGGCAGGGTGGCCCAAAAATGAAAGTTTCTCCTCTTACATTTAGTAATATATACAGGAGAGGGGGTTACTAGCCCCTTGCTCCTGCAATTTTAGTTGCCTCTTATGACATACATGGCTTACAGAGGAAGAATTCTGTTCCACTTTCCCATGGAGATAAGTGGAAATAAACAAAAACAAGAACTAGTAAGAAAAATAGAAGAAAACCCAGAAGGGTGTGTGTATATATATGCTTGTACATGCATGTGCAGTGTGACCTAAATGTAAATAGAAGTAGCAAGACGTATCTGAAATCTTGCATGTTTATTAGACAGAAAAAAGACAAAAGCAATCATACCATCATATAAAACAATTACAGGCTTTCATTTTACACTCACTTGGCAGGACAGTAGTACCTCCCTGGGTGGTTGCTGTCTACCAACCTACTACCTAGGTGTTTCATGCCTTTTCTTCTTCTTTCAACACGTTGGCCGTTTCCCACCGAAGCGGGGTGGCCCAAAAGGAAAAACGTGAAAGTTTCTCCTTTTACATTTAGTAATATATACAGGAGAAGGGGTTACTAGCCCCTTGCTCCCGGCATTTTAGTCAACTCTTAAGACACGCATGGCTTACGGAGGAAGAATTCTGTTCCACTTCCCCATGGAGATAAGAGGAAATAAGAACAAGAACTAGTAAGAAAATAGAAGAAAACCCAGAGGGGTGTGTATATATATATGCTTGTACATGAATGTGTAGTGTGACCTAAGTTTAACCCTTTCGGGGTTATGGTCGTACAAGTACGTTTTACGCACTGTGGTTATTGATGTACTAGTACGCCTAAATTCTAGCGCCCGCAAATCAAGCAGAAACAGGCTGTTAGGCCTAGATGTGATAGAATGGGTCTGTGCGGTCAGTGTGCGCAGTATAAAAAAATTCCTGCACCACACAGTGCATAATGAGGAAAAAAAACTCTGACCGTGTTTTTGGTTTAAAACAGCGACTTTGCAGTCTATTTTCGTATGGTATTTATGCTTGTATTCTCGTTTTCTTAGTCTCATTTTATAGAATAGATGATATATTACAGAAATAGAGATAATTTTGACTGGTTTCACGATGACAAGTACCTTGAAACTGAGCGCAAAGTAGCGAAAATGTTCGATTTTGGCCAATGTTCAAGAGTAAACAAATCACACCATGCGTCCAATACACATCAACTGGAGAGTCTAATATTCTTGCACAAGTGCTCTGATAATATTTATACCATTTTTACAATGATGCAGTTGTATACATAACAGTAAATCTTCTATTTTTTGTGAGAATAAAAATTCAAAATGAAATCAAAAGTAATGTAAGAGGGGCCTGGATACGTGACTAATGAACAGAGAAGATGTTATTTTAGTGCCAGGAATGTCTGCCTTGTTTATTATGGACCCTATTTGGCATCGTTTGAAATTTGTGTGAAATTGGCCAAATTGCCATTTTCTGACCACTATTTTGGGTAGTTGAAATTGGTAAATAGGCGGTTTCTTGTACTCAATCGATAGAAGAAATGGAGTTCTAGCGAAATACAGTGGTACCTCGAGTTACGATGGTCCCCAAAATCGCCCTTTTATGTAAGTTTATTTTTTTAAATGCTTTTGTAGGTATATTTTTGGGGGTGTAAAAGGACTAGTCTATTTTACATTATTCCTTATGGGGATAAATTCGTTTGGTAATGGCACTTGAACAGCATTCTCGAACGAAAAAATATCGTAACTCGAGGTACCACTGTAGCTATAATTTTAGTAGACTGAAACATTGGAATTTGCTGAAAATAGGGCTCAAAGTGGGCGAAATCGCCGATGCGTAAATGTCATGGATACCGCTAACTTCGCGAAAGCATAATTCCGTTAGTTTTCGATCAAATTTCATAATTTTTGTGGCGTTATGATCGGAAAAAGATTCTCTATCATTTCATAAGAAAAAATAATTTTTATTTTTTTTAAATTCATGGACCCCCAAAGGGTTAAGTAGAAGTAACAAGACATATCTGAAATCTTGCATGTTTATGAGACAGAAAAAAGACACCAGCAATCCTGCCATCATGTAAAACAATTACAGGCTTTCATTTTACACTCACTTGGCAGGACAGTAGTACCTCCCTGGGTGGTTGCTGTCTACCAACCTACTACCTAGGTGTTTCATACCTATATACATTTAATTAAACACAAACTACTTGGAACTTCTCAAAGCACTTATAATGTACTCTTTGTAAAAAAGAAAAGTGAGATGCCTTGTAATATGTATTGCACATGGATAATATTTGAGGGCTAGGTCCCCATTTGTGCACACTAACCATAAAAATTTCTGGAGTGAGAGATACAGGAGAAAATGTAGAATAAACACAATAAAAAGCAGTGGTTCAATAGGCACATTAGAGAACACTGTGTGAATATCCACTGTCCAAGGCTCTTCAAATTTCTTCCAGTACAAAGGTGGAAATTTTCAAGAGGAGGCTGGACTGATACCTGATAAAGTCCCAATAAAATCTTGCTCTGCAATGTGTCTTTTCTTCACTGTTTGTTGGCAGTATGCCATTTGGATCCACCTGTGTAACTATGCCAAATCACCTAGATTGTTATGGCTACATATGCATGTGGATTGTTGGGAGCCAAAACCTAGTTGACTAGGCAGTTAATTAAATCTGATCCAGGATATCATATTGTACAGTACATAAGTCATAATGATTATGAATTATAAATATTGTTTTTATGGTTTTATTAATGTTTAATGAAAAAATTTCATTAAATTCCATACTGCAATTCATAATATGAATATTCTAATTTTTGTTTAGTTAGCAAAGGTATCTGTCATTTTTAATTTTGCATTTGTTTTAAAACAGTGTAATTTCCTTATTAATTTCTATTAGCTATTTTCTTTTTTAGATCCTTTCCATCATGCAAGTTTGGTGACAAATGTCTCTACGTTCATCCCAATTGTTTATTTGATGGGGCATGTACCCGCATTGGCTGCCCATATACTCATGCCAGCTCTAGAAACTTGGTCCTTGCATCAGGTAAATTTAAAGAAAACATACAGAAGTGTATGTAGTGATTGTTTGTATGTGATTATTTACAGTACAGTGGTCCCCCGCCTAACGAGCAAAATTCATTCCAGAAGGCTGCTCAAGTGCCATTACCGAACGAATTTACTTCTTTAAGAAATAATGTCACGTAGGTTAGTCTATTTCAGACCCCCAAAAATACACTTCCACAAGCACTTACAATATTATACTTACATAATTGTATGATTTCCGGGGTGCTCGTTAGGCGGGGGACCACTATTTGTAAATACCTCTTTGTATTTAGAAGCAAAGCCAGGCTCATGGTGTCCCATCTTCAGTATATAATTAGGCGTGTTAATTTTTAATGTTTCATTGGATATAACACACAATTTAAGCTTCTCATATATATAGGGTCATAAGAGGCAACTAAAATACAAGGAGCAAGAGGCCAGTAACCCCTTCTCCTGTATAAATTACTGAATTTAAAAAGAAAAACTTTTGTTTTTCTTTTTAGGTCACCCTGCCTCGGTGGGATATTTAACGGTTTGTTTGAAAAAATATATATACAGTGGTCCCTCGGTTTTCGCCGAAAATTCGTTCCAGAATGCTGCTCAAGTGCCATTACCGAACGAATTTACTTCCTTAAGAAATAATGTCACGTAGGTTAGTCTACAAAACAGAAGTGTTAATAGAAGAGCAGAGTATATGGAGAGTAAAAGAAAGGTGAAGAGAGTGGTGAGAGAGTGCAAAAGAAGAGCGGATGAAAGAATGGGAGAGGCTCTGTCAAGAAATTTTGCTGAAAACAAGAAAAAATTTTGGAGTGAGATAAACAAGGTAAAAAAGCCTAGGGAACGAATGGATTTGTCAGTTAAAAACAGAGTAGGGGAGTTAGTAGATGGGGAGCTGGAGGTATTGGGTAGATGGCGGGAATATTTTGAGGAACTTTTAAATGTCGATGAAAAGAGGGAGGCGGTAATTTCATGTACTGGCCAGGGAGGTACAACATCATTTAGGAGTGAAGAAGAGCAGGATGTGAGTGTGGGGGAGGTGCGTGAGGCATTACGTAGAATGAAAGGGGTAAAGCAGCTGGAATTGACGGAATCATGACAGAAATGTTAAAAGCAGGGGGATATAGTGCTGGAGTGGTTGGTATTTTTGTTTAATAAATGTATGAAAGAGGGAAGGTACATAGGATTGGCAGAGAGCATGTATAGTTCCGTTATATAAAGGGAAGGGGGATAAAAGAGAGTGTAAAAATTATAGGGGAATAAGTTTACTGAGTATACCAGGTAAAGTGTATGGCAGGGTTATTATTGAAAGAATTAGAGGTAAGACAGAGAGTAGGATTGCAGATGAGCAAGGAGGCTTTAGAGTGGGTAGGGATGTGTAGATCAAGTGTTTACAGTGAAGCATATTTGTGAACAGTATTTAGATAAAGGTAGAGAAGTTTTTATTGCATTTATGGATTTAGAAAAGGCATATGATAGAGTGGATAGGGGAGCAATGTGGCAAATGTTGCAAGTGTATGGAATAGGTAGTAAGTTACTGAAGGCTGTAAAGAGTTTTTATGAGGATAGTGAGGCTCAGGTTAGGGTGTGTAGGAGAGAGGGAGATTACTTCCGGTAAAAGTAGGTCTTAGACAGGGATGTGTAATGTCACCATGGTTGTTTAATATATTTATAGATGGGGTTGTAAAAGAAGTAAATGCTAGGGTGTTGGGGAGAGGGGTGGATTAAATTATGGAGAATTAAATGCAAAATGGGAGTTGACACAGTTACTTTTTGCTGATGATACTGTGCTTATGGGAGATTCTAAAGAAAAGTTGCAAAGGTTAGTGGACGAGTTTGGGAGAGTGTGTAAAGGTAGAAAGTTAAAAGTGAACATAGATAAGAGTAAGGTGATGAGGGTATCAAACGATTTAAATAAAGAAAAATTGGATATCACTTTGGAGAGAGGGATTATGGAAGAAGTAAATGTTTTCAGATATTTGGGAGTTGACGTGTCAGCGGATGGGTTTATGAAGGATGAGGTTAACCATAGAATTGATGAAGGAAAAAGGTGAGTGGTGCATTGAGGTATCTGTGGAGACAAAAACGTTAGCCATGGAGGCAAAGAAGGAATGTACGAAAGTATAGTGGTACCAACACTCTTATATGGGTGTGAAGCATGGGTTGCAAATGCTGCAGCGAGGAGGAGGCTGGAGGCAGTGGAGATGTCCTGTCTAAGGGCAATGTGTGGTGTAAATATTATGCAGAAAATTCGAATGTGGAAATTAGGAGAAGGTGTGGAGTTACTAAAAGTATTTGTCAGAGGGCTGAAGAGGGGTTGTTGAGGTGGTTTGGTCATTTAGAGAGAATGGATCAAAGTAGAATGACTTGGAGAGCGTATAAATCTGTAGGGGAAGGAAGGCGGGGTAGGGGTCGTCCTAGAAAAGGTTGGAGGGAAGGGGTAAAGGAGGTTTTGTGGGCGAGGGCTTGGACTTCCAGCAAGCATGTGTGAGCGTGTTAGATAGGAGTGAATGGAGACGAATGGTTTTTGGGACATGACGATCTGTTGGAGTGTGAGCAGGGTAGCATTTTGTGAAGGGATTCAGGGAAACCAGTTAATTGATTTAGTTGGACTTGAGTCCTGGAAATGGGAAGTACAATGCCTGCACTTTAAAGGAGGGGTCTGAGATAGTGACAGCTGGGAGGGACTTTTCTCAGCTGTCGTATCTGAGCTCCTCTGCAAAGACAGTGATTATGTATGAGTGTGGTGAAAGTGTTGAATGATGATGAAAGTATTTTCTTTTGGGGATTTTCTTTCTTTTTGGGTCACCCTGCCTCGGTGGGAGACGGCCGACTTGTTGAAAAAAAAAAAAAAAGGTTAGTCTATTTCAGACCCCCAAAAATACACGTGCAACAGCACTTACGAAAATACACTTACATAAATGTTCGAGTTTGGAGATGCACGAAAACCGAGGGACCACTGTACAGTGGAACCCCGAGTAACGAACACCCCGAAAATCGTACAATTATGTAAGTATAATATTGTAAGTGCTTTTGTGAGTGTATTTTTGGGGGTCTGAAATGGACTAACCTTGATGCTGGTTTGGTAACGGCACTTGAACAGCATTCTGGAACAAATTAATTATGTAAACCGGGGGTCCACTGTATCTGCAACCAAGTACCAGAATCACAATTTTCTCAATTGTGGTGATTTAAAAGTTATTGCTCTCCTACTGGGTCTTCAAGGTGGATACACCAAGTATCCCTGTTTTCTGTGTCTTTGGGATAGTAGGGCAGACAGCCACCAAGAACCAGCTTCTTACCTGGAAATCACAACGTGAAAATTATGCCACTAGTTGACCCCAAGAAAATTCTGTTGCCACCACTCCACATCAAATTAGGGCTTATGAAAAATTTTGTGAAGGCCTTGAACAAGAATAGAATTGCTTTCAAGTACCAGGAGTCAAAGTTTCCTCGTACAGTGGAACCCTCCAGCACTGCTGACATTTATCAAATGTCACTGGGCTGTCAAGAGTTATCTGACACTTGTCAACACACCATTCTTCAAGGAGTTTCATATACTCCAGGCACACAGGCAGACAGAAAGACAGATAAGCAGAGCTAGACACAGACAGATAGACAGACAGACAGACAGATAGATAGACAGACAAATAGATAGACAGACGAATAGATAGACAGACAGACAGATAGATACAGAGTGAAAAAGCAAGGGTTCCCTGCACACATTCATTCATCAATGTCACTGCCTTATCAGTAGTTATCTGGCATTTGTCATAACACCATTCTTCAAGGAGTTTCATATATACTCCAGGATGTCTAAAACATTGCTGGGACCTATAAATACTTCGTATATATTTATAGACAATAGTAAATGACCAAGGCAGGTGAAAATGTTCACCTGTTGGTGTGATTGTAACTATTTGAGTACTATTTCAGTACCTAATATTAGTGTTAGAACAAATATTGGCTATGAAATCACAAGAACTATTATAAATTGTAATTATCAGAACATAAAAATTATATAAATTAAAATAAAAACTAGGAAAAAAAGTATATCGGCAATACTTCTGCAAGTGGCAGGACTTGATGTTGCCGTCAGGTGAGCATCCAGCACCAAATTGGCGGGCTTATATCTCGGCAAGTACTGGCCCTAAAATTTTTTTTTAGCCTATCCTGTTTATAAAAATGCGCTCTTTATTAATTTTTTTTTTTTTTTTTTCAAAATATTCGGAGCAGTACGCAGGTGAACGTAGATCTACGTTTGGATAGTTTAAGGGTTAATGAAGGACAAGCATTTTGATGAAGCATTAGCAGGTGTCGAGGTGAATGCCTGGTTTTCATTCAAGCAGATTGTCCACAACTTCCTGGGAAACAGGCACTCCCCCGAATATGAAAAAATGATCCAAGAAATGATTTCAAGTTTCCATCAACTTGGGTCTAGAATGAGTGTGAAGATGCACTTTTTGCACACATCTTGACTATTTTCCCAACAATTGTGGGGACTACAGTGAGGAACAAAGAGAGCGGGTCCATCAGGATATATGCACCATGGAAACTCGATACCAGGGCAAATGGAATGTCAGCATG
Source organism: Cherax destructor (assembly GCA_009830355.1). NCBI lineage: Eukaryota > Metazoa > Arthropoda > Malacostraca > Decapoda > Parastacidae > Cherax > Cherax destructor. Next base: position 50,250 of record WNWK01007804.1, read on the forward strand.
ATGGTGGATTACTGCTGGTCAATGAAACATAATGGTCTCGATGCACAGCACAAGCGAAAATCAAAGCGGTCCTTCTTCCTTTGATTCAATATGTAGGCTAACCATTAGGAGCATATTTTTTTAATAAAATCATTTGATTTTATTCATGTTGATTTGGAATTCATATGTTCTTAAAACTAACAGAATGTGCTTTTCCGTGATTACTTGCCTAATTTTAATAAAGTAACAATTTATTAAAAATTCACATTTTTTATTATCATTAATTTGTATTTTATTCAAAATCCTTACGGGATATAGCAAAATTGTTTAGATATTTACAATCAGCAGCCCAAGAATATGTAAGATTGCAACCATAAAATTAAAAATTAAAAACATTCCAAATGCAGACCAGTGTAATCTGTGTTACAAGCTAAGCATAATATGGTGCTGTAATAAAGATGGGACACCACTTGTATAGCTCTGTTTCCATAACTGTAAATAAATACCATAATCACTTTTGATCTGACTAGCCAGGTAGAAGTATAAATCTGACTGGTCAGGTAAAAAAGTCAGTATTGTACATCAGTACATCACCTGCAAACCTGACTAGTTAGGTCATACATGATATGGCCTGTCAACATAGAGTATGCAAAAGTTTTAGGGCAAAATCTCTACATATTACTTTTGCGTGAAGGGTTTCAGTGCATAGATAATATCTAAAAAAAAAAAAACTTTTTGACTCTTTTTGTCACATGGATGTTTTCAGTAGTAGGGTATAGGTTTAAGATTATTGTCAAATCAATCCCAGAATTCATATGCTTTATCACTCATGTGGTTTAACCCTTAAACTGTCCAAATGTAGATATACGTTCGCGTGCGTACTGCCCCGAACGTAGATCTACATTTTTTTTCAAATGCTTTTAACCTTGCCACGATAAGCCTGAGTTGCCTAGAGATTAGAGAATGGGTCTGTGCACTCATTGTGTGCAGTATTACAACATGTGGGAATGACAAAAAATGCACTCTTCATTTTAAAGAAAAAGAACAATTTATTTTTTTCTCAAAATATTCGGTCAGCTACGCACGTGAACGTATATCTACGTTTGGACAGTTTATGGGATAAGTATACAGTACAATGTTTTTACTGGAGGCCATTTAGTAGACAGATTATTCACATTTTTGCCTAATGTATGACCCCTATATGTAAAAATAACTAGGATTTCATTCAACTCATTCAACAGCCATCTCCTGCCAGGGCAGGGTGACTCAAAGATACATGGCCAAAATAATTAAAATTCAGACATATGATATATGGATGGATGGGTGTGGTCAGGAACTGAAGGCTGATGTCGGGAGGGTGGAGAATGCTGGGTGGTGGAGGGGTGTGGGAGGTGGAGGCTGGAAGCAGTGAGGTGGTATGATTGTGACCAAGTGGGTGGCCTGGTGTGGGTTGTGTCAGTGGCCTGGTGTGGGTGGTGATGTGGATGATGGGTGACTTGGGTGGGTGGGTGAGTGTATGGATGTTAGCACTGGTGGTAATGAAAATGGTGGGTGGCTAATTGACTAGGTGTGTGGATGGCATGTTAGGGTGTGTGGACCATGAAAGAATGGGTAAGGTGTGGGTGTGAGGCTGTGGGAGTGGAGCTGTGTGGTTGAAGCTGTGGGGAAGTGGTGTAAATGAAAATTGTAGTTAAGAGGCCATATTGACTTTAAGGTGTAGGCTAGTGGTGTAGGTGAAAGATGTGGTTGTCAGTGGCTCAGTGTGTGTGGTGATGTGGATGATGGGTGACTAGGTGGGTGAGTGTGCAGTTGTTGGTGTAGGCAGTAAAGAGAGTTGTAGGTGCCTACGTGATAGGTATGTGGATGGTGCATTAGGGTGAAAAGTCAAGTAAGATGTGGGTGTCAGGTTGTTGGGAAATGGTGTGGGTGAGGGCAAGGGACTGAACAAGGTGTGGTCTTGAGGTAGAGGGAAAATGTGGCTACATGGGGAAATGGTATGGGTGTGTAGTTGTAGGAGGAATATTGTATGGGTGGGTTGTTTGGGTGGAGGCCTCTGGTTGGAATGGTATGGGTAAAGCTGTGTGGCCGTGGGTAGTTCTATGGGTATATATATATTTGTCATACTTAACAGGAGGTCACAACCTGGGTTACTCATTGCATAAGCTCATATCTTTGCCACATTCTTCTTAATTGTCTGAATTGATATCTCATTCAGACCTTAGGCTTGTGCCAGCTCCATCACACATTTGCCACTCTTAAGCTTATCTAATATTTTGATTTTCTTTGAAGCATCGGGACTTTCACATTTATACTTCATTGCAGTTCCAGGATCACTTGCATTCTTCTTGGAGTGCCATGGTTACTATCCAGAAATGAGATGGGATGGAGAAAATATCAGATATTGATTCACTAATGCAGGCCAAGTATGGTATTGGACATGTACAAATGAAGCACTGGGGGAGGGAGGTTTTTTTATTTTTTATATTTTTTATTAACACATCGGCCGATTCCCACCAAGGCTGGGTGGCCCGAAAAAGAAAAACTTTCATCATCATTCACTCCATCACTGTCTTGCCAGAGGGGTGCTTTACACAACAGTTATAAAAGTGCAACATTAACACCCCTCCTTCAGAGTGCCGGCACTGTACTTCCCATCTCCAGAACTCAAGTCCGGCCTGCCGGTTTCCCTGAATCCCTTCATAAATGTTACTTTGCTCACACTCCAACAGCACGTCAAGTATTAAAAACCATATGCCTCCATTCACTCCTATCAAATACGCTCACACATGCTTGCTGGAAGTCCAAGCCCTTCGCACACAAAACTTCCTTTACCCCCTCCCTCCAACCTTTCCTAGGCCGACCCCTACCCCGCCTTCCCTCCACTACACATTTATACACTCTCGAAGTCACTCTGTCTCGTTCCATTCTCTCTACATGTCCAAACCACCTCAACAACCCCTCCTCAGCTCTCTGGACAATCGTTTTGGTAATCCCGCACCTCCTCCTAATTTCCAAACTCCGAATTCTCTGCATTATATTCACACCACACATTGACCTCAGACACGACATCTCCACTGCCTCCAGCCTTCTCCTCATTGCAACATTCATCACCCATGCTTCACACCCATATAAGAGCGTTGGTATAACTATACTCTCATACATTCCCCTCTTTACTTCCATGGACAAAGTTCTTTGTCTCCACAGACCCGAAGTGCTCCACTCACCCTTTTCCCCTCATCAATTCTATGATTCACCTCATCCTTCATAGACCCATCTGCTGACATGTCCACTCCCAAATATCTGAATACATTCACCTCCTCCATACTCTCTCCCTCCAATCTGATATCCAATCTTTGTCACCTATTCTTTTTGTTATCCTCATCACCTTACTTTTTCCTATATTCACTTTCAATTTTCTTCTTTTACACACCCTACCAAATTCATCCACCAACCTCTGCAACTTCTCTTCAGAATCTCCCAAAAGCACAGTGTCATCAGCAAAAAGCAACTGTGACAACTCCCACTTTGTATTTGCTTCTTTATCTTTTAGTCCCACACCTCTTGCCAAGACCTCGCATTCACTTCTCTTACAACCCCATCTATAAATATATTGAACAACCACAGTGACATCACACATCCTTGTCTAAGGCCCACTTTTACTGGGAAATAGTCCCTTCCCTCCTACACACTCTAACCTGAGCCTCACTATCCTCATAAAAACTCTTCACTGCTTTCAGTAACCTTCCTCCTATTCCATACACCTGCAACATCTGCCACATTGCCCCCCTATCTACCCTATCATATGCCTTTTCCAAATCCATAAATGCCACAAAAACATCTTTACCCTTATCCAAATACTGTTCACCTATATGTTTCACTGTAAACACTTGGTCTACACACCCCTACCTATCCTAAAGCCCCTTGTTCATCTGCTATCCTGCTTTCTGTCTTACTCCTAATTCTTTCAATAATAACTCTACCATACACTTTACCAGGTACACTCAACAGACTTATTCCCCTATAATTTTTGCACTCTCTTTTGTCCCCTTTGCCTTTATACAAAGGAACAATACACGCTCTCTGCCAATCCCTAGGTACCTTACCCTCTTCCATACATTTATTAAATAATAGCACCAACCACTCCAAAACTATATCCCCACCTGCTTTTAACATTTCTATCTTTATCCCATCAATCCCAGCTGCCTTACCCCCTTTCATTCTACCCACTGCCTCACGAACTTCCCCTACACCCACAACTGGCTCTTCCACACTCCTACAAGATGTTATTCCTCCTTGCCCTACACACGAAATCACAGCTTCCCTGTCTTCATCAACATTTAACAACTCCTCAAAATATTCTCTCCATCTTCCCGATACCTCTAACTCTCCATTTAATAACTCTCCTCTCCTATTTTTAACTGTCAAATCCATTTGTTCTCTAGGCTTCCTCAACTTATTAATCTCAAACCAAAACTTTTTCTTATTTTCAACAAAATTTGCTGATAACATCTCACCCACTCTCATTTGCTCTCTTTTTACATTGCTTCACCACTCTTTTAACCTCTCTTTTTCTCTCCATATACTCTTCCCTCCTTGCATCACTTCTACTTTGTAAAAACCTCTCATATGCTAACTTTTTCTCCCTTACTACTCTCTTTACATCATCATTCCACCAATCGCTCCTCTTCCCTCCCGCACCCACTCGCCTGTAACCACAAACTTCTGCTGAACACTCTTAACACTACATTTTTAAATCTACCCCATACATCTTCGACCCCATTGCCTACACTCTCACTAGCCCATCTATCCTCCAATAGTTGTTTATATCTTACCCTAACTGCCTCCTCTTTTAGTTTATAAACCTTCACCTCTCTCTTACTTACTGATTCTATTTTCCTTGTATCCCATCTTCCTTTTACTCCCACTGTAGCTATAACTAAAAAGTGACCTGATATATCTGTGGCCCCTCTATAAACATGTACATCCTGAAGTCTACTCAACAGTCTTTTATCTACCAATACATAGTCCAACAAACTACTGTCATTACGCCCTACATCATATCTTGTATACTTATTTATTCTCTTTTTCTTAAAATATGTATTACCTATAACTAAATCCCTTTCTATACAAAGTTCAATCAAAGGGCTCCCATTATCATTTACACCTGGCACCCCAAACTTACCTACTACACCCTCTCTGCATGTTTCTCCCACTTTAGCATTTAGGTCCCCTACTACAATTACTTTCTCATTTGGTTCAAAAGTTCCTATACATTCGCTTAACATCTCCCAAAATCTCTCTCTCTCCTCTACACTCCTCTCTTCTCCAGGTGCATACACGCTTATTATGACCCACTTTTCGCATCCGACCCTTATTTTAATCCACATAATTCTTGAATTTACACATTCATATTCCCTCTTTTCCTTCCATAACTGATCCTTCAACATTATTGCTACCCCTTCCTTAGCTCTAACTCTCTCAGATACTCCTGACTTAATCCCATTTATTTCTCCCCACTGAAACTCGCCTACCCCTTCAGCTTTGTTTCGCTTAGGGCCAGGACATCCAACTTCTTTTCATTCATAACATCGGCAATCATCTCTTTCTTATCATCCGCACTACATCCACGCACATTCAAACAACCCAGTTTTATAAAGTTTTTCTTCTTCTCTTTTTTAGTAAATTTGTACAGGAGAAGGGGTTACTAGCCCATTGCTCCCGGCATTTTAGTCGCCTCATACGACACGCATTGCTTACGGAGGAAAGATTCTTTTCCACTTCCCCATGGACAATAGAGAAAATAAAAAGAACAAGAGCTATTAAGAAAAAGAAGAAAAACCTAGATGTGTGTATGTATATATATGCATGTGCATGCCAGTGTAGTGTGACCTAAAGTGTAAGTAGAAGTAGCTAGATATACCTGTTATCCAGCGTGTTTATGAGACAGAAAAAAGACACCAGCAATCCTACCATCATGTAAAACAGTTTCAGGTTTCTGTTTCACAGTCACCTGGCAGGACGGTAGTACCTCCCTGGGTGGTTGCTGTCTACCAACCTATATATTATATAGGACTGCCCCATAAGACTGGACTCACCCTGAGGCTCACTGAGGCAGAGGGTAAAGAATGTGGTGCAAGCCACATTTTCCCCTACATGCACTCCACCGTGTAAGCTGATTTTTACGGTGTGTTCACCAAAAATATGCCACAGTTTTGCAACCATGTTAGAATGAAACATGTTATTGGATCACATGTTATCTGATGGTCTATTGTACCCCTGTGTCTTTGCTCATGCATCTGTATATTATTAAAAAAATTATTAATTTGTTTAAAACTGTTGCAGTGACCCAGAAGCACAAGATTGTAGCGCAAAGTCGACCATCAAAAATCAAGTGCAAGTTTTTTCCAAAGTGTACCAACATGTCTTGTTCTTTCTTTCACCCAAAAGTAAGTTTATTGTCATATTTCAAGTCTTTTCTTTAATGCAAGTATTTGCAAGTGATGATGAATTAATGAGTAATTATTTTATTTATTAACACCTTTGCTTTTCTGTGTATGCCATGGATATACCCAGTCCTAACCAAGACACTGTTATCATTACCTATAATTGTCACCATTAAGGCTTAACAAATACAATAACAGATGGAAGAGTTATGAAAATAACTGCTGAAAAATTGAGAAATGATCTAGTATGAATAAAAGAAGAATTTACTGCTTTCTGAAAGTGGAAACATTAGATCTATGTAGATCTACGTTTTATTTTTCCTGCCTTCAAATTTGGCGCAATAGGCCTGAGTGGCCTAGACATGAGAGAATGGGTCTGCGCACTCAGTGTGCGGCGTATGAAAAAAAATTGGGGACCCCGCGGTACCACATGGTAGCACCAGTTAGTTTCAACTCCATCTTTGGTAAGCATCATGGCAAACCCTCGTGATTCACTCATGCCTCATTGTATTAACACTCTCTTATTCGAGGAAAGTGATGTAGAATGTGAGTTTAGTGGATTTGAGACCGATGTGGCCACTAATGATCAAGGAATTAGTGAAAATATTGATAACTCAGATGACCCTCAGCCCATCACCTCTGGGGTGGCCAGTGAGGCCATGCCAGACCCTCAGCCAAGCACCTCTGGTGTGGCCAGTGTGGCGACACCAGACCCTTGACCAAGCACCTCTGGGGTGGCCAGTGTTACAACTCAGAGGCTACTACACAAGAGGAAATTATTATATTCTGTCAGTTTTGGTGAATAAGAGAGTGAAAGTGACATAAGTGATGATGAGATTGATTTTATGCCCATAGATGATTTTTTTTTTTTTCAACAAGTCGGCCATCTCCCACCTAGGCAGGGTGACCCAAAAAGAAAGAAAATCCCCAAAAAGAAAATACTTTCATCATCATTCAACCCTTTCACCTCACTCATACATAATCACTGTCTTTGCAGAGGCGCTCAGATACGACATCTGAGAATAAGTCCCTCCCAACTGTCACTATCCCAGACCCCTCCTTTAAAGTGCAGGCATTGTACAGTGGACCCCCGAGTAACGAGCATAATTCATTCCAGAAGCCTGCTCAAGTGCTATTACCGAACGAATTTTCTCCCTTAAGGAATAATGTCAAGTAGGTTAGTCCATTTCAGACCCCCAAAAATACACTTACAAAAGCACTTACAATATTATACTTACATAGTTGTACGATTTCCGAGGTGCTCGTAACTCGGGGGTCCACTGTACTTCCCATTTCAAGGACTCAAGTCCAACTAAATCAATTACAGTGGACCCTCGGTTAACGAACACCCCGGAAATCGTGCAATTATGTAAGTATAATATTGTAAGTGCTTGTTGAAGTGTATTTTTGGGGGTCTGAAATAGACTAACCTAAATGACATTTTTTCTTAAGGAAGTAAATTCGTTCGGTAATGGCACTTGAGCAGGCTTCTGGGATGAAGTTTTTTCGTTAACCGAGGGTCCACTGTACAGTGGGCCCCCGACTTTCGAACATTCTTCATTCCAGAATGCTGTTCAAGTGCTGTTACCAAACAAATTTATTCCCATAAGGAATGATGTATATTAGATTAGTCCGTTTCAGATCCCCAAAAATACACTTATAAAAGCACTTACAATAATAAACTTACATAAAAGGGCGAGTTTGGAGTGTTTGAATAGCGAGGGTCCACTGTAACTGGTTTCCCTGAATCCCTTCACAAAATATTACCCTGTTCACACTCCAACAGCTCGTCAAGTCCCAAAAACCATTCGTCTCCATTCACTCCTATCTAACACGCTCACACATACTTGCTGGAAGTCCAAGCCCCTCGCCCACAGAACCTCCTTTACCCCCTCCCTCCAACTTTTTTGAGGACGACCACTAGGTAGGTAGTAGGTTGGTAGACAGCAACCACCCAGGGAGGTACTACCGTCCTGCCAAGTGAGTGTAAAACGAAAGCCTGTATTTGTTTTACATGATGGTAGGATTGCTGGTGTCTTTTTTCTGTCTCATAAACATGCAAGATTTCAGGTACATCTTGCTACTTCTACTTACACTTAGGTCACACTACACATACATGTACACGTTTATGTATACAAACTCATCTGAGTTTTCTTTGATTTTATCTTAATAGTTCTTGTTCTTATTGCTTTTCCTTTCATATCCATGGGGAAGTGGAATAAGAATCTTTCCTCCGTAAGCCATGCGTGTTGTAAAAGTCAACTAAAATGCCGGGAACAATGAGCTAGTAACCCCTTTTCCTGTATAGATTTACTGAAAAGAAAAAAGAAGAAAACCGTCAAAATAGATGATTCATCAAGTGATAATGATATACATTATTCCCCGGTGAAGTGTACTTTTAGGCGTCATTGCCTACGTTCAGGCAGTGTGCCATATGCAGTTCCCAAGGGTCATGGGAGGTCACAATCGAAAACCCCAGCCACTGATAGTGATAGTGATCATGAAGGAGAATATGCGGGGATGGAGGAAGCGGAGGTGGTGGTGGTGGGTGGCATGGTGCCTGGGCCGTATGGCACGGTGGGTGGGCAGACAAAGGACCGCCCGGCACCCCCTCAACCATGTGCTGCCTCCACTCCCGTCCTTCCTCCTGCTCCCCCACGCCCCATGCCACAAGTCCACCCTGCACCATGTGACCATGAATGGAACTGGACACAAAGTACATTTGTACCACATCCTTTCGATTTTGATGCCAGTGGAAGTGGCATCCTCCCACAATGTCACATCACGAATGAGTCTACAGAGTTAGACTTTTTCCAATTATACTTTGACAAGTTGATAATGAACTTGATTTACACCCAGACAAACAGTTACTACCGCTATATAGTGGACAACACAGAGGTTGCAGAATCATCACGGCTGCGCAGATGGAAAGATACAACTGTGGCTGAAATGTATTTATTCCTTGGTACTGTCATGCTTATGCCTCATATGTATAAGCAGAGTACAGCACAGTACTGGTCCACAGACTACTTCATCAGTACTCCTGTCTTCCGTGACCTCCTTCCCTGTAACAGATTCACTCTGTTGCTACGAATGTTGCACTTCTCAGAGAGGAATAGGCCCAACAGAAATGACCTTCTATACAAAATCTGGAAAGTGTTTATGTATCTGAAGCAGAAATTCAGTGCCTACTTTTATCCATTCAAGAACATTGTTGTCGACGAGTCCTTGATTCTGTTCAAGGGACGACTGTCATTCAAACAATATAGTATACTGAGCAAACATAATTGCTTTGATATAAAACTGTTTGTTATGTGTGATTGTGAGAGTGGTGTTGTGTTGGATATAGCATCAAAAGTCAAGTCTGACCCAAAGCTGTTGTACAGCCACATCAGGAGGAAAACAACAGTCAAGGACCAGGTAATCAGGCTGAGGAAGGAAGGTGGGGAATTCACAAGAAACAACCAAGAGGTATGTGAGGAGCTCAACATGAGATTTAAAGAAGTATTTACAGATGAGATAGGAAGGACTCCAGGAATTCAGAATAGGGAGGTATACCAACAAGTGCTGGATGAAATACACACAACCGAGGAGGAGGTGAAGAAGCTGTTATGTGAACTCGATACCTCAAAAGCGGTGGGACCTGACAACATTTCTCCGTAGGTCCTTAGAGAAGGAGCAGAGATGTTTAGTGTGCCACTAACAAAAATCTTCAACACATCCATTGAAACTGGGCAACTACCTGAGGTGTGGAAGATGGCAAATGTAGTCCCAATTTTTAAGAAAGGAGACAGACACGAGGCATTAAACTATAGACCTGTGTCACTGACGTGTATAGTATGCAAAGTCATGGAGAAGATCATCAGGAGGAGAGTGGTGTAGCACCTAGAAAGACACAAGCTTATAAACGACAACCAGCACGGTTTCAGGGAAGGAAAATCCTGTGTCACAAACCTACTGGAGTTTTATGACAAGGTAACAGAAGTAAGACACAAAAGAGAGAGAGGTGTGGATAGACTGCATTTTCTTGGACTGCAAGAAGGCGTTCGACACAGTTCCTCACAAGAGGTTAATGCAAAAGCTAGAGGATCAGGCACACGTAACAGGAAAGGCACTGCAATGGATCAAAGAATATCTGACAGGGAGGCAACAACGAGTCATGGTACGTGACGAGGTGTCAGAGTAGGCACCTGTGACGAGTGGGGTTCCATAAGGGTCAGTCCTAGGATCTGTACTGTTTTTGGTATATGTGAATGACATAATGGAAGGGATAGACTCAGAAGTGTCCCTGTTTGCAGATGGTGTGAAGTTAATGAGAAGAATTAAATCAGTTGAGGATCAGGCAGGACTACAAAGAGACCTAGACAGGCTACAAGCCTGGTCCAGTAAATGGCTCCTTGAATTTAACCCTGCCAAATGTAAAGTCATGAAGATCGGGGAAGGGCAAAGAAGACCGCAGACAGAGTATAATCTAGGTGGCCAAAGACTGCAAACCTCACTCAAGGAAAAAGATCTTGGGGTGAGTATAATACCGAGCACATCTCCTGAGGCACACATCAATCAGATAACTGCTGCAGCATACGGGCGGCTGGCAAACCTAAGAATAGCGTTCCAATACCTCACTAAGGAATCGTTCAAGACTCTGTACACCATATACGTCAGGCCCATACTGGAGTATGCAGCACCAATTTGGAACCCACACCTGGTCAAGCACGTCAAGAAATTAGAGAATGTGCAAAGCTTTGCAACAAGACTAGTCCCAGAGCTAAGGGGATTGCCCTACGAAGAAAGGTTAAGGGAAATCGGCCTGACGACACTAGAGGACAGGAGGGTTAGGGGAGACATGATAACGATATATAAAATACTGCGAGGAATAGATAAAGTGGACAGAGACAAGATGTTCCAGAGAGGGGACACAGAAACAAAAGGTCACAGTTGGAAGTTGAAGACTCCTATGAGTCAAAGGGATGTTAGGAAGTATTTCTTTAGTCATAGAGTTGTCAGGAAGTGGAATAGCCTAGAAAGTGACGTAGTGGAGGCAGGAACCATACATAGTTTTAAGACGAGGTTTGATAAAGCTCATGAAGCAGGGAGAGGACCTAGTAGCAATCAGTGAAGAGGCAGGGCCAGGAGCTATGACTCGACCCCTGCAACCACAAATAGGTGAGTACTCGATGATGACAGGCAGATGTTGGGCATTTCCGGTGATGTTTTACGCAAGATGGTGGAGCCATACCTTGGCAAGGGTCATACATTGTTCACAGACAACTGGTATACAAGCCCTATGCTCACTGATTTCCTACGTGTGAACAAAACTGATGTGTGTGGAACAGTGAGAAGAAATAGAAAACATATGCCAAGGTTGGGTGGAGGCAGTGCTGAAGGTGCAGTGCAAGCGTTTCATACCAATGACATCATGGCACTGACATGGCATGACAAACGGGACATGACATTGCTGTCAACCATCCACAGAAACGAGATGGTACAAACAGACAAAGTGAACAGGGACACCAATGAACGCATTGTAAAGCCAGGTGCTGTCATCGACTATACGAACAATATGTGAATAGTGTACAAATGTGACATGATAGGGTTCGTTGACTGTGTGCGTAGGAGTCGCAAGTGGTACATGAAAGTGTTTTTCCACCTTGTAGACATTGCAATGCTCAATGCCTTCATTATGTATGAAATAAAGACTGTAAAATGACTTTGTTATGCAGAATTCACCCTGAATGTCATCAAGCAGATAGCAAAAAAGTACGGTACCACACCTGTACCTGCCCCTCAACAGCGACCTGTCCCCCAACCACAACCAGTGGGGGAAGTGCCAGACTGAATCCTCGCTAACTGTCACTACCTGATACCAGTACCACCTACCCCAAAGAAGTATTCTCAGAAAAAGTGTGTTGTGTGCTAACATCTCAAGGTGACCCCAACAGCGGAAGGACACACGATTCATGTGTCAGCAATGTCGGGTGGCACTCTGTATGAATCCATGCTTCATGGAGTATCATACAATCCTGGAGTACTAGAAACATAACTTGGACACGTAAATATCTTGTATATACAGTGGACCCTCGCTATTCGAACACTCCAAAACTCGCCCTGTTATGTAAGTTTATTATTGTAAGTGTTTGGGTCCACTGTAGTTGTAATTAATAGAATGTGATTCAGCCAGGTGTAAATATCACCTATAAGTGTGTACATGTGTGTTTGTGACAATATGATTAATAATTTCGTTCATAATATTTGTCTAAACACAATTGGCTATCAAATCAAAAGATCTACTATAAAACATAATTATCATACCATAAAAACTGAGAAAATTAAAAAAAATGGAAAAAAAACAATATATTTGCAACTTTTCTGCAAGCGGCAGCGCTTCATGTTGCCATCACGTGAGCAGCAAGTGCCAACTTTGTGGCCTTATATCTCCGTAAGTACTGACTCTAAAAATTTTTTTTACATTTATGTAAAAAAATGTCTTTATTTAAAAAAAAAAATTCAAAATATTCGGAGCACTGGGCGAGAGAATGTACACACACAACCCGCACATATAAAAGAGAGGAGCTTAAGACGACGTTTTGGTCCGACTTGGACCATTTACAAAGTCACACTAACACACAGAACAAGGGGAAGGGGTATATATAGGCAGGCAGACAGGGGAGGGCACAAAAGAGTGGGGTAATAATGGAGGTAGTAGTAGAAGTAGTAGTGGAGTCAGTCATGGTCTAGGAAAGGAGCACTGCAATGAAGCTGGCGGCCCGTGTGGGTAGGACAAGAACACAGAGAGGAATAAAATAAAGAAGGACAAAATTAAGGCAAAAGAAAAGAAAAGAAAACCCATAGGAGAAAAAGGAGAAGGGGAAGAGATGAAAGGGGAAGGAATCAGGTTAAGTCACGGGTGTTCTGAAGTTTGGAGCATTTAACAATGTAATGGGAGAGGAAAGCATCAACAGAGACAAAGCCAGTTCTAAGATTCATACAGGGAAATCTTCTCTGTTCATTAGTCACGTCTCCAGGCCCCTCTTACATTACTTTTGCTTTCCATTTTGAATTTTTATTCTCACAAAAAAATAGAAGATTTATTGTTATGTATACAACTGCATCATTGTAAAAATGGTATAAATAATATCAGAGCACTTGTGCATGAATATTAGACTCGCCAGTTGATGTGTTTTGGACGCATGGTGTGATTTGTTTACTCTTGAACATCGTCAAAAATCGAACATTTTCGCTACTTTGAGCTCAATTTCAAGGTACTTGTTATTGTCAAACCAATGAAAATCATCTCTATTTCTGTAATATATCTTCCATTCTATCAAATGAGAACAAGAAAACGAGAATACAACAATAAATACCATACGAAAATAGACTGCAAAGTTGCTGTTTTAAACAAAAAAAACGGTTAGTTTTTTTCCCTCATGCACTGTGTGGTGCAGGAATTTTTTTATACTGCGCACACTGACCGCACAGACCCATTCTATCACATCTAGGCCTAATAGCCTGTTTCTGCTTGATTTGAGGGCGCTAGAATTTAGGCGTACTAGTACGTCAATAACACCAGTGCGTAAGATGTACTAGTACGACCAAAACCCCGAAAGGGTTAATGGACTTTGACCATTTTTTCTGGATGTTGGCCAGCCACATATTTTTTCTTTTCAACATACTGGCCATTTCCCACCGAAGCAGGGTGACCCAAAAAAAATGGAGGAAACTATAAAATTTTCTTTTTACATTTAGTAATTAAACCACGGATTGTGTCCGTTAAATCTGAAATCCTGTAAGTTTGGGTCTCTTATTTCGAACTTTTACTGTAATGACCCACAAGTACTGATCTGCACTTTTGATAACTGCAAATGTTCAAAGGAGGAGGTATGGTTACCTCCTTCCCCCATTCACTGCCTTCCCAGGAGTGTGCTGACATCACATTTCAGATCACCCTCCAACTGCAACATCCTAACCCGTCCAGAGTGCAGGTGCTGCCCTTTTCTCCCTCAGGACTTAACCCTTTCAGGGTCGGTCCCATTGTATCACAGATTTGAAGCCAGTGTTGGTCCCGTAGTACAATGCTGTGAGCTCAGCTCACTCAAATAAGCTGTGAGTGGTAAATTTGGGCCTAGCTATGAGACAATGGATTTGTGCTGTAAGTGTGCACCATATAAAAAAAAATCTTGCAGCATGCAGTACATAATGAGAAAAAAACTGTGACTGTGTTTTTGGTTTAAAACAGCAACTTTGCAGTGTATTTTCTTAAGAATTTTTGTGGTCGCATTCTTGGTTTCTTGGTCTCATTTGATAGAATGGAAGATATATTACAGAAATAGAGATGATTTTGATTGGTTTCAGGACTGAAGGTAGCTTCAAATTGAGCTCAAATTAGTGGAAATTTTCAGTTTTTACCGATATTCCAATATGCGTCCAACTGGCCAGTCTAATACACATTTAGGAATGTACTGACATTATTTATACAATTATTACAATAATGCAGTAGACTTCATTAAATCTTCTATTTTTTATGTGAATAAAAATTCAAAATGAAGAGCAAGCATAATATAAGAGGGGCCTGGAGACGTGACTAATGAAGAGAGAAAATGTTATTTTAGTGCTAGGAATGTTTACATTGTTTATTCTGGACCCAATTTTGAGATTGGCATCTTCTGAAATTTGTGTGAAATTGGCCAAATTACCGATTTCTGACCACTTTATTGGGTAGTTAAAATAGGTGAATGGGCAGTTTCTTGTACTCAGTCGACAGAATAGAAGGAATACTAGTGAAATAGCTGAGCTTGTTAGACTGGAATAATGGAATGGGCCAAAAATAGGGCATAAAGTGGGTGAAATCACCAATGCGTAAATGACGCCGTTGGGTTGGGTATTCTAACCTAACCACTCTGTAATCCAGTAAAATCACTAATCTGGCACCCTACAGGTCCTGATGATGTCGGATTAGTGGTGGCCAACCTGTACCAATATACACTAGTGATTCCCCTCCCCCACCTTTTTTTTTTTTTTTTTTGCCTACATAAGATAAACTACTACTTTGAACAGATAATTTAATGCAACATCTAGCTTTTTTCCTGTCATAATTTGCTTTTTATTTTACTGTGTTGCAAGGAAGATGCACTTAGAGTTTCAGGTCATTGAGCCTCAGACCTGGCCAAGTCTGCAAGAGTAGAAGAACTCTTAAAGCTGGTCACAGGCATGCCTCCTTTACATACACTGATATTTTACTTTTATTTTCCTGTATTTGTATTGTACTAGTCATTAATATTTATTGCGTTTTTAAAATCTGAATATGTATATTTGCAGGCCTGTTTTTATGGAATATCATGTACACAAGCAAATTGCCCTTACACTCATCCAACAATACCAATGGGAGCCAAACTTAAATGGATTGCTCCAAAGACTTCTGTAGCACCGGTTTCAACTTCTACTGCTTCTAATGACAAAGCGAAGGAAATTGAAAGACAGGATAAAAGTTTACTGAAAGACTAGAACTCACCCAGATGTATATCTAGAGAATTAATAATATACTGTGTTACATACATAGCAGTTGCCTCCCCACCCAGTGATACAGGAAACTCGGTAATCATAATCAGTTGCATTTAGCAATTTATGCAGGTACTGTACTCTGTACAATCTGTAGGAGGTGTAAAAACATTTTTATTGATTATATTAATGTTTGCATTTAATTTAATTTGACTGAAAACTCGTCCCATCCTTTTACCATCTAAATTTAGGAAGTATTTTTCTGTGAAAATGTATAATTACATTGTAAAATTTTATCTTGTGTGTTGCAAAACACAAATTTGTAACAATGGCTTTGAGAGACAGTATACTTGCTATAGTTGTTATGCTATAACTCGCTCCATATAGCATTTTGAATCTCTCATGATTAAAAACTTTTTCTATCCTATTCTGTAAACTTGATGTGGATTTCTTATGGAACTTAATAACCAGTCATTTGTGATGTGTTATAGTTCTTGTTTACGATAGCACTGATTATGCAGTAATGATGTTATACGTGAATGTATTGATGGTACTAGTATCATTCTGAATAGATTGTCAGCTTGAGTTTCACCTGTTTAGTGATGTACTGTATATTAATGCATACAAATTCCTACACTTATTGAACAGCCTTTTTTTCTTTCAACCTTGACTTCCCAGTGAATTAATTAGCAGAAATGTGCAGGTATTGATATTTCGAAGATTTTTTTTGTCAATCTTATGTTAAAGTAGAAGAAATTCTAGTTTTTGCATTCCGCTTAATGTATATACCATATATACTCTAGTATAACCCAAGCTCGTATATAGGTCAACACTGACCTTTGGCCCAAAAATCCTTAATTTTTCATGTATCTCATGCTGAGGGACTTGAACCCTTTCACTCTCATGTAGATCTGTCTGTGAGGTCAGTGTCACTTACATAGATCTGTCTTAACATAGCACTCTCAAATATGCTGCGATAGGTAAATGTTAGCCTAGACAAGAGATAATAGATCTATGTTGTGGGTGTTTACAGCATAAAAAGAAAAAATGCCCCAAACAGTGCATGATGGTAACGGTAAACCTCTGGCTTCATTGGTTGTTTCTTGGTGTCATTTGATAGACTGGTAAACATACTAGAGCAGTGGAGATGATTTTGATCAGTTTCAGATCAGAAGTGGAATGACTTAGAGAGCGTATAAATCTGTAGGGGAAGGAAGGTGGGTAGCGAAGGGCTTGGACTTCCAGCAAGCGTGTGTGAGCACGTTAAATAAGAGTGAATGGAGAAAAATGTTTTTGGGATCTGACGAGCTGTTGGATTGTGAGCAGGGTAATATTTTGTGAAGGGATTCAGGTAAACCGGTTAGCCGGACTTGAGTCCTGGAAATGGGAAGTACAGTGCCTGCACTTTAAAGGAGGGGTTTGGGATATTGGCAGTTTGGAGGGACGTCTAAGCTGTTGTATCTGAGCGCCTCTGCGAAGACAGTGATTATGTATGAGTGATGGTGAAAGTGTTGAATGATGATGAAAGTTTTATCTTTCTTTTTGGGTTTTTCTTTCTTTTTGGGTCACTTTGCCTTGGTGGGAAACAGCCGATGTGTTAAAAAAAAGGAAGGGTGGACCCTTTTCCTCCTGGTCTGCTTCATGGGCTTTTACTGGTTCTTTAATTATTTGAATGGCCTAAACTATAACAGATCACTCTTAGTTATATTTGTGTGATGATGAGTTCAAAATGGAGGGTGAGTTTTATATAGAGAGGCTGGGAGACATGATTAGCAAATAGAGGAAATATTGTTTTAGTAGCTGGAATGCCTACACTGTTTATTTTAGACTATTTTTAAATTGGAATTTGTTGAATTTTGTGAGAAAATGGCTAAATTACTGATTTCTGGATGTTTTATAAAGTAGTTCTAATAGTTTAGATGGCAGTTTCTTGTGCTAAATAAAGAGGGATGGAATTAACCCAAAATAGGCCTCAAAGTGGACAAAATCGCAGTTGCGCAAAGGGCTCCCCATCCTTCAACTTTTTACCTGCAAAATTCCTTAAGTTTTTCCATCAAATTTCATATATATTTTTTGTCATTACCTTTAAAAAAAATTCTCTACCATTTCAGAAGATAAAATTATTTATTTATTTATTATTATTATTTTTTAATTGTGATACTGGCAGGACTTTCAATTTTGGGGTCATGACAGTGAAAGGGTAAAAGGAGTCAAATGATTCTACTCTAGAACATATGCATACCAAATCTTGAAAATTTTTAAAAACACCAAAAGTTTCAAAATATTTTTGACAAAAATAGAAATATTCAGCCCAAATACTTGATAACCGTAATAACAGAGGAGCACTGCAGTATGTTTAGTGCTCATGCTATTCAGATCTTACACCCAACCATTACATAACATACTGTAAGAAGAGGAGCACTGCAGTAGGCCTATTGTCTCATGCTAGGCAGGTCATACTCACCCAGAAATTGCTTAACATAAGAAAAGAGGAACTCTGCAGCAAGCCTCCTGGCACACCCCACTCATATCCAACTATTCCTATCTCATCTATTTCTAAATTTACTCGTCTTGCTTTTTTTCTTGTGTGTGTGTATGGGTATGTAGGCACTATCACCAATTGTTATTTCCAGCAAAATTTGATTACCCATGGTAACCATCAGCACTCTCAATAAACAGTTAATTTACCAAGCACATTGATAGTTTATGTGGTGTTCAGTTTATGTACATGTAGTAAGTTCATGTTTCTTTGGTAGTGATGAAGAGCTGTAAATTTATTATTTACATTGTTTTGTTTGTCATCACAGAATCCACGTCTAGTACGTGGCAGAGGTTGGTTGGCAGGGGAGGATGGGGGATTTGGTTTGCCATGGGGGGAGGATTGAGGGATGAATGGGTGACACCCTTTCTTTCCTCTCCCCATGAAATTACCTGCAACACCCTTCCCCATACAATAATAAACTGAACAGTAATATTTGTTTACATTATCCTATGCAATCATTATTTTCATATAATAAACTGAAAAGTGAAATAAAATATTAGTTAGTCTTAAGGATGGGAACAGTGGCCAGTCTGACAGCTCTACAGTGGTCACCTGCTGTGTTTTAAAGTGAGGGAAGAATGAATTTTCCACCATATCCAAGTACAGTGGTACCTCGACTTACGTTTTTAATCCGTCAGAGAGGGCATTTCTTAAGACGAAACAAACGTAACACGAATCAATTTTCCCCATAAGAAATAATGGAAATAAATTTAATCCGTCCAAGACTTCCAAAAGTAGTTAAATAAAATATTTTTTAGAACTTTTGGACATTAAATAATACACAATTTAATAAAGAATACATAAATACACATGCAAATATTGTACAATAACATGTCACTTACATTTATTGAAGAGTTGTTGATGTGTGGAGGACGTGAGGAGGGGAGAAGGTGGAGTAGTATGCTAGTGTTTGGAAGAGGAATCCCCTTCCATTAACACTGCAGGTACCAAGTTCTTTTCTGGGGTTACTGGCCTTTTTCTTTGAATGCTACACTCCCTGCATGAATGCTACACTCCCTGCATGAATGCTACACTCCCTGCATGAATGCTACACTCCCTGCATGAATGCTACACTCCCTGCATGAATGCTACACTCCCTGCATGAATGCTACACTCCCTGCATGAATGCTACACTCCTGCATGAATGCTACACTCCCTGCATGAATGCTACACTCCCTGCATGAATGCTACACTCCCTGCATGAATGCTACACTCCCTGCATGAATGCTACACTCCTGCATGAATGCTACACTCCCTGCATGAATGCTACACTCCCTGCATGAATGCTACACTCCCTGCATGAATGCTACACTCCCTGCATGAATGCTACACTCCCTGCATGCCTACTACACTCCCTGCATCCTTGCTACACTCCCTGCATCCTTGCTACACTCCCTGCATCTTTGCTACACTCCCTGCATGAATGCTACACTCCCTGCATGCCTACTACACTCCCTGCATCCTTGCTACACTCCCTGCATCCTTGCTACACTCCCTGCATCCCTGCATCCTTGCTACACTCCCTGCATCCCTGCTACACTCCCTGCATCCTTGCTACACTCTTTGCATCCCTGCTACACTCCCTGCATCCCTGCTACACTCCCTGCATCTTTGCTACACTCCCTGCATGCCTGCTACACTCCCTGCATGCCTGCTACACTCCCTGCATCCCTGCTACACTCTCTGCATCTTTGCTACACTCCCTGCATGCCTGCTACACTCCCTGCATAAATGCTACACTCCCTGCATAAATGCTTCACTCCCTGCACATTCTTTACCACAGGCTTAGCACTAGGAGCTTTCCTTGGACCCATGGTAGCTTATTTAGCAGTTGCAAGCACTAAAAACAGTGGAATAATTACAATATACTGGTATGAATGCGTGGGTGTGGGTGGGTGGTCGCTCTCGCTTGTAAACAATAGCACTGACGCTCCCTGGAGTGCGCGCTCAGCTGGGCTCCAAGCGAACAGGTCCGGTACGAAAGGCGTAAGACGAATCAAACAACGGATGTCGCATTCAAATTTCTTACGTTATAAGTAACGGATATCGAATATAACGTAAGGTGATAACAACGTAAGTCGAGGTACCACTGTATTTGTTATTCTTTTGATTATATGTTGTAGTTTATGTACCTTTTATTTAAGAAAATTACCTTTAACCTAGCCTAGTTGAACCTAACATAAAACAACTTAGAGTTTGACCAGGTCTCCCAGGAACCTGCCCAGATATCTCTTGAGCCTGACAAGGTCATCCTGGAGCCTGACCCGGTATCCTTGATTGCTAACGAAGCCTCCCTGGTTCTTGACTATCTCCGCTGAAACTATTGGATATTATATTAGCAACTTTATTTGCACATTTAAGGTGGAATATGGTTACCAAGTATGGTTTTGCCCTCAATATACCAAAGTAGGAAGCTAGTGTACAATAGGCCCTCTATGTAAGGTTTTCAACCTCTCAAAAGTATTACTTATGAATGGGTCAACCCCCTACATTTTGCCTAAAAAATTGAGCTTAACACCTCGTATTATACTTGAGTATATATGGTACATGTATATGATTTCCAATGGCAGAAATGAAGGAATTATAGCAGCTACCTTTCACAGTATACATAGACATACATTAGTGATATTGAAAAAGAGTTCTCTGTTGTGTAACAAGTAAAAAGTAGAATATTAAAAGAGTTAAACTCTTAGACAATTTTTGATACCTCACAAGTAGACCACTCTAAAGAAATTATTAATATTTAAAAAAAGAAAATCAGATCAGTTTGGTGAATCTGATTTGTGTTACACTTAGTATGTGAATTTTTATTGCAGAGCAAATAAGTATGTAGACTAAAAGGAATTATATATATTTTTGGGGCAATGTATTATTCAGCTGTATTATTTTAGCGATTCACACTGGTCTCACAGTTAGTACATTTACTGTATTATGTAAAACATTATTAACAAAACATCTTAAAGAAGTGGTATTTATTTTTATTTATGTAATGCTGTTTTGGTCAGAAGTGCAATACATACAATGAGGCTTGACATCCACTGCATACTAATTTTTAAGGGGACAACCTTGATATTTGTGAAGAATTCTCGATCCATGGAATTGGAGATACCCCTCTCTTTTGATCAAGCATGATTATCTAACATTCTTCAAATGCTGTATGACCCTTATGGGTTTAGTAGTCCCTATGATAATAAATTAATAACTAGTTCACACAAGCTCATTTGTGTTATGGCACTGTTGCAACCTTTCCTAAGTTCTGTGTAAAGATGTGCAAAATAATTAAATAAATAAAACACACACAGTATGTATATAAATATATATACATATGGTATATGAATGATATTTATATATTTTTTTTAACACTGGTCTGTCTTGACATAGCTATAAGTACAATCTTTCATAAGCAATTCCTCTGATAAAATATTTATTATGGAATGTAAATGTTTAATTTTTCATACAGATTTGACTCTATTATAAGTGAAGCATGTACTGCTTCCTCATTTTGAGATCAAACAATCTGATGAGTAAATGATGCTTCCTCAAGCATATGCAGATAGTACAGTACAGTACAAGGAATGTTATTTCTCTAATACTTAGGGGCTTAAGTGTTGTAAATTTACTGAATACAGTATACTGAATATAAAAATTCAGATAACAGTATCCACTGATCAGAACAAGCTAAATTTTCAATATTATTTATTTACTAAATTAGTAGACATATATTTATCTTTAATTTATAATTTACAGTATATCAATTTAAAATTAACATGAAATTAAAGATTAAAATAAATAATCTGAGTAATGATTATCCCAGATGTATTTGTCATAATGCATAAGCCTATAATGAATTATACTTATTAACATCTTATATAAAAGAATAATATGGAAATATATATTAAGGTGAACAGAGGACTGTGTAAGAAGTTGAAAATATATGAAAGTCAGTGGAGTGTTATTAAAGGCAGTGAAGAGGTTCTTCAAGAGAAAGCAGAGCATGTAGTAAAGTCAGTGGTGTAATGAGTGACTAGTCACATAAATGTAGATGTACAGTATACCAAAGTTTATAACCTGCATGCCATCTAAAACCAGTGGTGGGCCTTTCTCTGAAGGTAGTTCCTTTAAGTGTTGCATTTCCTTTTCATTGTGTGGGATTACTTCCAGGGTGGTTATGGCTGTGAAGGCTACTCTAAATACAGTCTTATGCATAGGTCATGCATGGAGACCTGTATGTACCTCATTTACAGTTATCTGGAAGTTTAGAGTGCCCTTGGAGCTGCAGACTTTGGCAAGTATGGTAGGAAACCATAAATCGAGTGATCATTACTCGTTTTCAATATTATACAATTTAAATTTAGGTTTTCTTTTTTCCAACAGAAATGCACCAACAGTGGCACCTCAGTTTTCGTAGGATTCTGTTTTCAATGACTTTTTTCATCTAAATTTCGTCCCAGTTTTCATGCATTCGCTCGGTTTTCATAGAGTTGACGCCAGAAACGGACCTCTCTGGGCAGATTTTTTGTGCAACAGGGGTCCAGTGATTCTCAAGCTGGTCCTAGTGCCAGTAAAAGACAAAGAAGGGACGTAACCCCTGGATAGGGCCTTGATACCTGAAGTCCTTATGGACGGGGTTTCCCCTTCCAAACAATAACCTCTCTTCCTCCCTCTCCCCTCCTCGCCGTCTTCCATATGCCAACAAGAGTCTTCAATAAAGGTAAAAATTATGTTAAATGTTCATTTATCCATTTCATTAGTCATTTATATTTATTTCTTATTGTTTTCTATATGTAAAACTATAGTTATTCTCTATAAAATGCATTTTTTTGTTAATATTTTTGGGTGTCTGGAACAGATTAATTGGATTTACATTATTTCTTATGAGAAATATTGCTTCATTTTTCGTACGATTCGATTTTAGTCAGACTTTTTGAAATGAATTAATCACGAAAACCGAGATTCCACTGTATTTCCATTAAGGTACTTAGGAGCAGAATTCATTTCCATTGGTAGCATACATTTCTGTTAAGGAGTGCCACAGCAGGCAGATGTGAGACCTCCCCAGTATGCATTAAGTAACTCCATTGTTTTAGCATTGCCAAAGAGGGTGTGATGGGATGTAAACAAACCAGCCACCTATGCAAGTTAGTTGTATTTGGATGTGTACTGTACAATTTTAGCTTAGCACACATTGCTCAGTGTATAGAAATATGCTTAAATGGATAAATCTTATTAAGCCTGCATGAACCAGTGGTGAGAGCTGTGGCGTGCTAATTTTAGTACTATTTTGCCATGGGATTGAACTTTTTTGGTGGGTGATTGCTGTAGAGATGCAAATAGAGATTCAATATTGGCCCTGCCTGAATCAATCAGCTGGTCATGCATTGCTCCCTTGTAGTTTAGTGGATGATTAAGTGTTAGTCTACTCATGTGTTCACTGCCCAGGCCTGTGGTTTGAGGGTTATAGTTCTTGATTTGCTTTATGAATTGTGGTCCCAACAAATTGTGAATTTGAGTAATGTTGAATGAGTGAAGCAGTTGTTGGAATGCTGGTAATTTGCATGCAGAGGCTTATTTGGATACTTTCAAGTGAGCATTGGTGGGTACATACCCTTTTGATCCTGAACTGCTTCACAGTATTTTGGTAGTTGTGTACACCTTTCTAATATCCCTGGGAGTCATTGGTATACAGTAAACCGTCAATTAAGACGGTAGTTAGATTCCTGAAAATGCAGTGTTAGACGAATCTGTTTTCAAGGAACTGAAGAACTTACGAATAAAATAGGGTTAGGTTCCTAGAACCCCCAAAAAGCCAAACAACTTTTTTGCTTTATCTTTTTTTTTTTTTAGGTCTCCAAATTTTACAAAAATAAAAATAATAATGCAACTGTTGTTTATTGTTACAATGTATGTTTTCTTTATATTGCTTAAGGCTAAAAATGCAACAGAAATAATATTTCTTACCTTAAATTGTGGTTACTGGTGTTTGTCAATGATTGTGCAGGAGGGAGTGGAGAGGCATGCTGAGGCCCATCTGGGCTGAGGTGGATGGTAGTCGAGTCAGTAGGTCAGTCAAGTCAGTACAGGCATTCAATTCAGGCCACTCATTCAAGTCAATAGGTCACTCATTCAAGTCAGTCAGTCAAATCATTCAGTAAATCAGTTAAGTTCGTCAGTCAAGTCAGTAAACCATCAGTCTGTAAATACGTCAGATCAATCAGTCAAGTAGTAAACAGTCAGTATATCAATAAATTCATTCAGTAAATCAGTAAGTCAGTCAGTAAAGTCATTCAATAAATCAGTCAAGTCAGAAAGCCAGTCAAGTCAGTAAATCAGTCAAGTCAGTAGGTCAGTCAGTTACCTGGAGTTTACCTGGAGAGAGTTCCAAGGGTCAACGCCCCTGCGGCCCGGTCTGTGCTCAGGCCTCATGGTGGATCAGGGCCTGATCAACCAGGCTGTTACTGCTGGCCGCACGCAGTCCAATGTACGAACCACAGCCTGGCTGGTCACATACCGACTTTAGGTGCCTGTCCAGTGCCTGCTTGAAGACAGCTAGGGGTTTATTGGTAATCCCCCTTATGAATGCTGGGAGGCAGTTGAAAAGTCTTGGGCCCCTGACACTTATTGTGTTGTCTCTCAACGTGCTAGTGGCACCCCTGCTTTTCATTGGGGGGATGTTACATCATCTGCCGAGTCTTTTGCTTTTGTAGGGAGTGACTCTCGTGTGCAAGTTTGGTACTAATCCCTCTAGAATTTTCCAAGTGTATATAATAATGTATCTTTCCCGCCTGCATTCTAGGGAGTACAGGTTCAGGAACTTCAAGTGTTCCTAGTAATTGAGGTGGTTTATCGGAGTGGTTGGAATTTGTTTTATACTCCAATGAGATTTTAATTTCCTCACGTTTTCCATATCTGAGTACTAATTGAAAATTCTCATCATTGAATTTCATATTGTTTTCTGCAGCCCATTTAAAGACTTGGTTGATGTCTGCTTGGAGTCTTGCAGTGTCTTCAATGGTGGACACTGTCATGCAGATTCGGGTGTCATCTGCAAAGGAAGACACGACACTGTGGCTTATATCCCTGTCTGTCCGATATGAGGATGAGAAACAGGATGGGAGTGAGTACTGTGCCTTGTGGAACAGAGCTTTTCACCGTAGCTGCCTCGGACTTTACTCTGTTGACTACTACTCTTTGTGTTCTACTTGTTAGGAAATTATAGATCTATCTACCAACTTTTCATGTTATTCCTTTATCACGCATTTGTGTGCTATTACACCATGGTCACCCTTGTCAAAGGCTTTTGCAAAGTCTGTAAATAACGTCTGCATTCTGTTTGTCTTCTAGAGCATCCAGGACCTTGTCGTAGTGGTCCAGTAGTTGGGACAGACAGGAGCGACCTGCTCTAAACCCATGCTGCCCTGGGTTGTGTAATTGATGGGTATCTAGATGAGTGGCGATCTTGCTTCTTAGAACCCTTTCAAAGATTTTTATGATATGGGATGTTAGCACTATTGGTCTGTAGTTCTTTGCTATTGCTTTACTGCTTCCTTTGTGGAGTGGGGATATGTCTGTTGTTTTTAGTAACTGTGGGACGACCCCAGTGTCCATGCTCCCTCTCCATAGAATGTTAAAAGCACGTGATAGGGGCTTCTTGCAGTTCTTGACGAACACGGAGTTCCATGAGTCTGGGCCTGGAGCGGAGTGCATGGGCATGTCATTTATCGCCTTTTCGAAGTCATTTGGCGTCAGGGTAATGTCCGATAGGCTTGCGTCTACCAAGTTCTGTGGCACTCTCATAAAAAATTCATTTAGGTCTTCGACTTTCGGTCTGGTTAACGGCTCGCTAAAAACTGAGTCATACTGGGACTCTAGTAGCTCACTCATTTCCTTGCTGTCATCTGTGTAGGACTCATCCCATTTATGTAGGGGCCCAATACTGGATGTTGTTCTCGACTTTGATATGGCTTTTAGTTCTTCCTGCGTTTCTTGATTCTTGTAAGATTCCTTTAGTTTTAGTTCTGACCAGTGTCTCCCTACGTATTTCAGATATATTGGCCTCTTGTAGCCGCTCTGTTATTCTTTGCCTTCGCCTGTATAGGGAGCGCCTTTCTCTTTCTAGTTTACGTCTCCTCCTCCTTTTCCTTAAGGGAATTTGCCTTGAGCAAACCTCAAGTGCCACAGAGTTAATTTGTTCTAGACATAGGTTAGGATCCGTGATGCTTAGGCTATCTTCCCAGTTTATATCATTTAGGACTTGGTTTACTTGGTCCCACCTTATGTTTTTGTTGTTGAAGTTGAATTTGGAGAAGGCTCCCTCGCGACTGATCACATTTTGTCGGTCTGGGGCTCCCTGCATACATGTCTGGACCTCTATTATGTTGTGATCTGAGTATATTGTTTTTTTATATGATGACATTTCGTATCAGATCATCATTGTTAGTGAAGATGAGGTCCAGCGTATTCTCCAATCGTGTAGGCTCTATTATTTGCTGGTTTAAGGTGAATTTGGTGCAGAGATTTAAAAACTCGTGTGTGTGCGAGTTTTCATCTGAGCTGCCTCCTGGTGTTATCTCTGCCACCACATTGTTTGCAATATTCCTCCATTTTAGGTGCCTTAGGTTGAAATCCCCCAGGAGCAAGATGTTGGGGGCAGAAGCTGGAAGGTTTTCCAGACAGTGGTCAATTTTCAGAAGCTGTTCCTGGAATTGTTGGGACATTGCATCCGGAGGCTTGTATACAACCACAATGAGCAGGTTTTGATTCTTGATATTTACTTCTAAAACTTCGACTACATCATTTGAGGCATTTAGTTCTGAGCATATAAGTGACTCTGTGATATACAGGCCAACCCCCTCCCCCCCCCCTTTCTGCCTGTTCACTGTCACATCGGTATAGGTTGTAGCCCGGGATCCATATTTCATTGTCCAAGTGATCCTTTATGCGGGTCTCTGTGAAAGTCGCAAACATAGCATTTGACTCTGTAAGCAGTCCACGGATGTAAGGTATTTTGTTGTTCGTCGCTGGCTTTAGACCCTGTATATTTGCAAAGATGAATGTCGTCGGATTGGTGGTATTAGTGGTAAGTCATTCAGTAAATCAGTCAAGTCAGGTCTGTCAAATCATTCAGAAAATCAATAAATCAGGTTGGAAGGTAAGTAATTTATCCAGCATGTGTAAAGCGAAAATGTGCTGCAATTTGACAATAGTTTAATGGAGAAAACGTTTTAAAGGAAATGTTTTAATCGAATGTCTACTGTATGTAGATCCTGTGTTGTGCCCAATCATTGGGCTGTGGGGTATACCTGGAGTATATTTGGAGGGGGGTTTCTGGGGTCAATGCCCCTGTGGCCCGGTCGGTGACCAGACCTCGTGGTACATCAGGGCCTGATCAACCAGACTGTTACTGCTGGCCGCACGTAAATCGACGTATGAACCACAGCCTGGCTAGTCAGGTACTGACTTCAGGTGTCTGTCCAGCTCCTCCTTATGTATGCTGGGAGGCAGTTGAACAGTCTTGGGGCCCCTGACACTGTCAGGGGCCCAAGACACACCCATGAGCTATTAAATCTCTGCAACAAATTCACTTTAAACTAGCAAATAATTTATTTCTCTGTAAAAATTACAATGTGTGTTTTACATTTTAAGGACTATGGACTATAATTACAAAGATGGCCGTTGGCATGCCTAGCATGCATGGGCATGCTAGACATTTCGGGCAGACTTAATACTAGGTTTGCTCCAATATTGGAGTAAATCAGGCAAACTTACTCTATACAATGATTATACTGGTATTAAGGTTAGGTAATTGTAGTGATTAACTAGGTTTATAAAATTGAGGTAGTACAAAAATTAAAGAATTTAACAATTAGTTTATATATTAATGGAAATGGTGACGTGTTGGCATGATACAGTTTCTATATTGCCGTGTCTTAGGCAAACTTATGACTAGCTTAAGAACTATGAAGCAATAGTTGTATTAGAATCTTGGCTACAGCCATGTGCAAAATTAAGGGGGAATCACAAATATCAATAAGTGTAATTTTGTTGTGGATATGTGCAAGATAAAGTAATTTTCATGTGGTTAGCTTCCTGTAAGGGAGACAAGATGTTTTTTAACGGTGCTTTTGAAAATGGAGGTTGTGTCTGCAGTTCTAGAGTTTTCAGGCAGGGAGTTCCAGATTTTAGGCCCTTTTATGTATACATTGAATTTTTGTATAGATTTAGTCGGACACGGGGAATGTCAAAGAGATGTTTGTGTCTGGTATTATGTCTATGGGTCCTGTCACAACTGTCAAGAAAGAATTTTAGTTCAGGGTTAAAGTTGGTATTTGTGGTTCTATAAATGTAGATTGCAGAGTAGTAAGTGTGGATGTTCTGAACAGTGAGTAAGTTTAGGTCTTTGAAGAGTGGGGGGTGTTGCCTAGCGTTGGATTGCGTGATAATTCTTACTGCAGTTTTTTGTTGGGTTATTATTGGTTTTAGGTGTCTTGCTGCTGTTGATCCCCAAGCACAAATGGCATATGTGAGGTAGGGATAGATGAGTGAATAGTATAGTGTGAGTAGGGCTGATTGTGGTACATAGTAACGTATCTTAGAGAGGATCCCCACAGATTTGGACACTTTCTTTGTTATGTGTTGGATATGAGTGCTGAATTTCAGGTTACTGTCGAGGTGAAGGCCCAGGAATTTGCCCTCATTATGTTTAGCAATAGGAGTGTTGTTGATCTTAATGTTTAATTGTGCATCACCTGCTCTGTTACCAAACATAATATAGAAGGTCTTATCAGTGTTGAGTGTAAGTTTGTTGGCTGTCATCCATGTAGATATTTTTAGTAATTCGTCGTTAACAATGGTGTCGAGCGTTTCAAGATTTGGGTGGGAGATGACATAAGTCGTGTCGTCAGCAAAGAGTATTGGTTTCAGGTGTTGTGATACATTGGGTAGATCATTGAAGTATAAAATGAAGATCAGGGGACCAAGGGCACTTCCCTGTGGTACTCCAGTATCAAGTGGTCGTGTCGAGGAGGTTGTGTCTTTAATGGTGACATACTGATACCTATTAGTAAGGTAGGATTTGAAGTATGCAAGTTCATGACCTCTTATACCATAGTGGTCAAGTTTGTGGAGTAGGATGCTGTGGTTTACTGTGTCGAAAGCTTTCCTTAGGTCAATAAAAAGTCCTAATGGATATTCCTTATTTTCGAGTGCTATGTAAAGCAGGTCTATCATTTTTACGATTGCATCGTTAGTGCTTTTATTTTTTTCCGAAGCCAAATTGGCAGGGGTTGAGTATGCTTTGCGTCGTTATAATTGAGTATAATCTCTTGTGCACAAGTTTCTCGAAGATTTTGGATAGCAACGGTAAGTTTGATATTGGCCTATAGTTGTTTACGTCTGTGGGGTTACCACCTTTGTGTATTGGTGTAACCCTTGCTGTTTTGAGTAGTGTCGGGAAAGTGCTAGTTTCTAGTGATTTGTTAAAAAGTAATGAAATAGCATGTGAAAGGACATGGGCGGCTCGCTTGTATAATAATGGTGGGACTTGAGACAGATTCCCTGATTTATTTTTAAGTGAATCATTGGCCACCCAGCTCTTGCCGGGTGCGGGTGTGCTGTTCCCTGGGCTGCCACGTAGCGGTGATCAATGATAACTTCATTTTCTGTAAACATGGCGACGGCGAGCAGACGCAGGATCAACACAGTCTGTATAGATATGGTGACTGGGGCTTTGCAACCGGCTACTGCGGCTACAGTTCTGCCAAACATATTAAGGGACGTCTATGGTTTGGAGACTGCAGATTTGTATGGCGTGGCGCTCAACGGCGTTAATAGAGTCTTTGTAAAACTCTTAACGGCTGAGGTGTACGAAAGGACTGTCGGCCGCCATCAAGACAGAGTATATACGGTACATTCTGGCCTACAAGTGAGACTGAAAGACGTGTCGCATACTTACACTTGGATTAGGGTTAAGAATGTGCCGTTTGAATCGGACTCGGTGGACATCAGCGAAGTATTTGGAACTTACGGGATTGTGCATGCTGCCATGCCTGGGAAGTGGAGCGAGGGTCCGATGGTGGGCATTTTTGAGGGGACATACTCACTGAAAATGACATTATGCAAGCCGATTCCCTCTTACGTCGTACTGCCGGAATTCAGGACTCAGCTATACGTGACGTACATGGGACAGCGAAGGAACTGGAGGTTGTGTGGGGCGTACGAGCATGTGGCTGCTGACTGCATGCGGAGGACGGGACAACGGGTGGATACTGGACGACGAGACCTGGAAGTAAGGACGCACGAGGTTGTGCAGGATCCGGTGGACGCTAAGGAGGCCGGAACTAGATCATGGAGCGAGATCGTTGAAGGATTGCAGGTGTGTCATACGTTGCCAAATGCGTCCGTACAGGAGGCTGCTGCTGGTGGTGAGATGCACCCAGGCAACGGCGAGGATTCCCCTTTGTAGGAGGTATTACGGGAGATATTGGATGACCCGTTGCCAGTACTTAGTGTGGAGGCATGTGCAAGTTTGGATGAGGCAGTGAGTGTGGTGGATGAGTTGGTGAGTAACAGTGTTGAGCAGCAGTCTTTAGTCCGAGAGCACGTATCGGTTGAGGTGCATCGGCAAGAGAGCATTGAGAGGGATGATAGTATGGAAGTGGTGCATGGATCGAGGAAGCGGTCGGGCACAGTGACTGATAGTGAAGATGTATTGACCCCAGCACAGAGGACAGGTAAAAGGTCGATGGTGGAGGTGGCGAGAAAGGACCTGGGAGTTTTGCAAGATAGAGAAAAAGTCAAGGGTGGGAGGCAGTTGAGTAAAACAGGAGGTAAGGGGAAGGCGGTCTCGCAGCCTTTATCGCGGCCTAAGGGCAAACCCTCACAATTGTTTTCAAGTGTCTAACATTAAATGTAAATGGTCTGCGGGAGGAAATTAAAAGGGCATGGGTAGAATGCACATTGAGGAGGTATGGTGTGAATGTAGTTTTTACAAGAACATAATTTTCGTGCGGAAGTGAGTTGCAATTGAAGGGATATAAGGTGTATGCTGGTTCATCGGGAAATTAAAGGGTGGGGTGGCGGTAGCAGTCGCAGAATCTAGCCCTTTTAAATTATATGCTTGGGAAGAGTGTGGGGGGTCGGATAGTGAGGGTAGAGGGGGAGTGGGTGGTGTGCGGGTATGTTTCATGGGTGTATACATGCCAGCAGAACATTCAAGGAAGGTGAAGGTGGAATTTGTAAGGGATGTAATGATATATGCTTTCAGGGGCTTACCTGGGGTGTCGATAGTAGGGGGGATTTTAACTGCATAATTCGAGAGAGGGATGTTGAGCCTAGGGGGGGCGGGTGTGTGTTGGTTGAACTGAGGGATTTATTACGAAGTGCGGGGTTGGGAGATGTAGTTGGGGTAGGGGGTTCGGGGGAGCATACATTTGTTAGGAGGGTTATGGGGCTAGGTTAGATAGGATTTATGTTTCTGGGTCTGTTGTGGTGGGTAGGATCAGTTATTTGGATGTGGGTTTTTCTGATCACAGGGGGGTGTTGGCTGAGGTAGATTGGTCAGGAGCAGCTAAGTGGTATAGGGGATATTGGAAATTGAATGTTAGGTTGTTATCGGGTGAGGATAAAAGGGTTGAGTTTGCAGGTTGGTGGGGTAGGTTATGGGAACGAGGGCGTCGGGAGGAAGATTTGGTGGGTTGGTGGGTGTCAGTGGGAAAACCGCACATACATATGTTTTATCAGAGATTGGGAAAGGAGGAGGTGGAATGGCGATATGGGATGCAACGATATTTAGAAGGCCTGCTACAGAGTTGTTATGTAAGAGGGGGATATGCAGTTACGGGGGAGATTAGGGAATTGAAGAATAGGTTGATAGAAATACAGAATGAGAGGTTTGGGGCGTGTAGGATGAAGGCGGGTATAGATGATGTGTTGTGGGGGGATAAACCCTCAAAATATGTGTTAGGTCAATGTAGAGTGCGTAGGGAGAGAAGGACAATGAATATGTGGAAGTAGAGGAGAGTGCAGATGGTTATGAGCGGGGAATGAATATTAGAGGAACAGAGGCGATAGGGGTGTACGTGGACAAGTGGTTTCAGAGGTACCTGAGTAGTGTGGATGTGGAGTTGGAGGCTTGTAATATTCTTACAGAGGGGATTGTGGGGAGGTTAGAGGAGGGGGATAGGGAGGGTATGGGGGTAATCAGCGAAGAGGAGGTATGGGAGGCAGTGAGTGGGCTTAGTAAAGGCAAAGCTCCTGGAATAGATGGGTTGGCAAATGAGTTTTTTAGGGAACACTGGAATAGTATTAGAGGTTGTGTGGTGGAAGTAATGAATCGGATGAAGAGGGATAGGAGGATGGGGAAAGGGATGGGGATGGGTGTAATGGTTTTGGTGAAAAAGGGGAAGGTAGGTAATATGTTGAGTAATTACAGGCCACTGATGCTCATGAATGCAGACTATAAGATCTTTGCAAAAATATTGGGAAATAGATTGAAAAGGGTGCTTGAGGAGGTGATTGCAGGGGAGCAGGGGGGGATCCCGGGTAGAGGGGTGCTTAAGGGACATGAGAGGATTAAGGGTTTTTTAGATGGTGGTAGGGGGGGGCATCTTAGCTTTGGACTGGAAAGGGGCGTATGACAGTGTGGAAAGTGATGTGTTGTTCGAGGTGATGAGGAGACAGGGTTTCGGGGAGGAAGTAGTGGATTGGGTTCGGTCATTATATGAAGGTGCTTGCGTTAGAATACAGGTGAATGGCAGGCTTGGGAGTGTGGTGGAGATGGATAGGGGATCTGCGACAGGGTTGTCCCCTGTCGCAGATTCTCTTTGCATGCGTGCAAGATCCATTCTATAGATTAGTGGACAGTGGGGTACAGGGAGGGGAGGCGGCGGGATAGAGGGTGTTGTGGGTTATGTAGATGACACCACAGTGCTCTTAGGGAATGTGGTTGGTTTTGAGACGGTTCGGAGGTGTTTAAGGACTTTTTGTGAGGCCACTGGGATGAGCGTGAATGGTGCAAAGTCGAAAATGTTGGAGGTAGGATCCTGGGTGGGGGGGAGCTTGGGTCAGGGGTATGGGTGGTTCGTGGTGGATAGCATCACTATCTGTGGAATTGTATACATGAGGGATAGGCATTAGACAAGAGAGGTGAATTCAGGTCGAGTGGTGCAAAGGGCGAAGTTGTGTATGTCTGCATGGAGGCCGAGTGATCTCACTTTGCGACAGAGGGTACTTGCTGTCAATACATTGGTCTACAGTAGGATTTGGTATGTTGCTGGTGTGTACCCACTGTTGCAGGTGGATGTGAAAGAGTTGGAGCGTAGAGTATTCAAGTATATCTGGGCGAATGGGAGGAATTGGTTGCGGAAGGAAATTGTTAGGAACGGGGTAGGGATGGGTGGTTTGGGTTTAATTTGGTTGGAGCGGAGACTGGTGTGTATGTATGTGAGACGGTGCTTGGTGAGGAGAGGGGCTTGGAGGGAAGGAGGAGGGTGGGGTGGGGGCGTATTGAGGGAGATGAGTGAATGGTGGGGGAAAGGAGTTAGATTACTGTAGTGATTTGTTGAGGAATTTATTGGTAATTAAGGAACCGCATAAAATGAAGGTGAATAGGATGATGGGTCTTGGTTCGGAGGCTAAGGTTGTAGAGGGTGCAGCGGTTTTTCCAGTATATGATTGGGTTCGGATATGGAGGGGTTTTCGAGGACTTAGGTTACGCGCAAGAGATCGGGAACAGATGTACAGATTTTTACAGGGGGCGGTAGCGTCAAGGGCGGTATTATTCAGTATGGGGTTGGTACAGGAGGGCAGGTGTGAGAGGTGTGGTATGTTGGAAACTGAGTTGCATGTGATATATTTCTGTGAAGCTTTGGGGCCGGTGTGGGAGTGGATGGGGGGGTGGTATGCAAACTTGGGGGAGGGGGGATACAGTTGTTGAGGGCACTGTTCCTGGACTTGGGAGGATTGGATGACAGGGTTAGGAGAGGCCTAATGCATTGTTTGGTTGATTTCGTGTGTGGGTCATGGAGATTGAGGGAGGTGGGAATAAGAGAAAGAATTAGGGCATTGGCTGCGGTAATGTACCATACGAAATGTAGAAACAGGCAGGTGTATGGGAGGGATTGGGATAAGGATTTTAGTTCGGCTTATAGGAATTTCCGGGTGGGAGAGTTATTAAGTGGGTTTGTAGGAGTTTAAGGGGGCTTGGCTCTGTGACTTGCTTGGGAATGTAAGGTTGTGGCTTTGGTATGGCCTGGATGTTGCTTGTGATTGACTGAAGTTGGTACGGTTAGGGGGGGGGCGGTTTGGTGGGTGGGGATGGATGACCTTTATACTGGGTGACGGGAGACAGATGGGTTTGGGTGTGTATGTTGTGCGATCGAGTGGGGATGTGGATTTGGGTGTGTGGGTTATTTAAGGGGGGGGGTTGTAATTGGGGAAGAGTAAGGGTTTGTCCTGTTCAGTGCTGGGTGTTCAGTTATGGTGTAAGTGTGTTGATGTGGAGTGTTATTATTGAAGTTTGTGTATGGTCTGAGGTACTGAAAACTGGTTGATGGGTCTGTGAACTTCAGGCAGATTCAAGACTTGGTGATGTTAGAGGACGGTAAAATGTTTGGTTACTGTCACATGAATTTGGTGTACTTTTTATATATTTTTCGTCGTTGTACTCGGAGATGGCAAGGTTTTGACTTGTCATGAGCAGTGGAACTGTGTTAATAATGAATAGGACAAGTGGTACTTGTGGTATCAAGTTTAGGGTGTGAGTGGGTATACGTGGAGTGCATGTCATCTGTATGATTGAGTATAATATATGTAAATGAATGGTTCAGAGAACCGACGAGTTGGTAAATTAGACACATATGAAACACTTGGGTATCTTTATTGAGGAAACGTTTCGCCACACAGTGGCTTCATCAGTCCATACAAGGAGAATCGTAAAGAACAGGAGGAGAATGAGGTGGTCAAGGTTGAGGGACTGACCACCTCATTCTCCTCCTGTTCTTCACGATTCTCCTTTGTATGGACTGATGAAGCCACTGTGTGGCGAAACGTTTCCTCAATAAAGATACCCAAGTGTTGCATATGTGTCTAATTTACCAGTATAATATATATTGTGCCTGTGTGTGGAATACTATAGTAATTTGTGGGAAATGTACATTGTTTGGTGTACGACATTACTGTACCAGTGGATGTGGAGTGGTAATGGCTTGGAGCTCTTATCATATTGGAGTGGACAGATATGTTGTACACGGGTCAGGCTACAGTGGTGATTTACGCTATCTGTTTTAAATATTTTACATTCATCCTGATGTATTAGGGTCACACGTAGGTTGTTGGATAATGATTCTGGTTAAATGTAATAGGTGCATATAATTGTATGCACATAGTGGTTGGCGGGGATAGGGACTTTATTGTTCTTTAATGTTTTACTGGAGATTGATTATCTGTATGTTTTGTATTGATTTTTGTAATTATTTGCATTAGTGATTACGGTCACAGTTATTTATGGATATGTTTATGTAATTCTGTTTAAAACCAATAAAATGTAAAAAAAAAAAAATAGAAGGAGGATGGGAAATTCCCATCTAGGTAATCACTTGCTCGGGCGTTGGTATCTGGGATTTTACTGGCAAGATTTGATCCTATGGTTGAGAAGAAGTCATTTATTTTGTTTACTGTATCAATAGGCTGTAGTGGTGTTTCATTTGGTTTAGTTAGGACAATATCATAAAAATCATTGAAAGGGTTCTCAGAAGCAAGATCGCCACCCACCTAGATATCCATCAGTTACACAACCTAGGGCAACATGGGTTTAGAGCAGGCCGCACCTGCCTGTCCTAACTACTGGACCACTATGACAAGGTCTTAGATTCACTGGAGGACAAACGAAATGCAGATGTAGTATACACAGACTTTGCGAAAGCCTTTGACAAGTCCAACCATGGTGTAATGGCGCAAAAAATGTGTGATAAATGAATAACAGGAAAAGTTTGTAAATGAATCTATAACTTCCTAACAAATAGAACACGAAGGGTAATAGTAAACAGTAAAGTCTGAGGCAGCCACAGTGAAAAGCTCTGTTCCACAAGGCACGGTACTTACCCCATCCTGTTCATTATCCTCATATGTGACATAGACAGAGATGTAAGCCACAGAACCGTGTCTTCCTTTGCGGATGACACCCGAATTTGCATGACAGTGTCATCCATTGATGACACTGAAAGACTCCAAGCGGACATCAACCAAATCTTTACATGGGCCACGGAAAACAATATGAAGTTCAATGAAGAGAAATTTCAACTACTCCAATATGGAAAACTCGAGGAAATTAAAAGTGTATCAGAGTTTAAAACAAATTCCAATCACACAATAGAGCGAAAAACTAATGTGAAGAACCTGGGAGTGATAATGTCAGAGGATCTCTCTTTCAAAGATCACAATGTATCTACCACATCTGCTAGGAAAATGATAGGATGGATAATGAGAACCTTCAAAACTAGGGATGCCAAGCCCATGATGATTCTCTTCAAATCACTTGTTCTCTCTAGGACCACTGGAACACTACGACAAGGTCCTGGATGCTCTAGAAGACAAACAGAATGCAGATGTTATATACACAGACTTTGCAAAAGCCTTTCACAAGTGTGACCATGGTGTAATAGCACACAAAATGCGTGATAAAGGAATAACAGGAAAAGTTGGTAGATGGATCTATAATTTCCTAACAAGTAGAACACAAAGAGTAGTAGTCAACAGAGTAAAGTCTGAGGCAGCTACTGTGAAAAGCTCTGTTCCACAAGGCACAGTACTCGCTCCCATCCTGTTCCTCATCCTCATATCGGACATAGACAGGGATATAAGCCACAGTGCCGTGTATTCCTTTGCAGATGACACCCGAATCTGTATGACAGTGTCCACCGTTGAAGACACTGCAAGACTCCAAGCAGACATAAACCAAATCTTTAAATGGGCTGCAGAAAACAATATGAAGTTCAATGATGAGAAATTTCAATTACTCAGATACGGAAAACGTGAAGAAATTAAAATCTCATCGGAGTACAAAACTAATTCCAACCACACAATAGAGCGAAAAACTAATGTCAAAGACCTGGGAGTGATCATGTCAGAGGATCTCAACTTCAAGGACCATAACAAAGTAGCAATTGCATCTGCTCGAAAAATGACAGGATGGATAATGAGAACCTTCAAAACCAGGGATGCCAAGCCCATGTTGACACCTTACAGATAGCTTGTTCTATCTAGGCTGGAATATTGCTGCATACTAACTGCACCTTTCAAGGCGGGTGAAATTGCTGACCTTGAAAATGTGCAGAGAACCTTCACTGCACGCATAACTGCGATAAACCACCTCAATTACTGGGAACGCTTGAAGTTCCTAAACATGTACTCTCTAGAACGCAGGCGGGAGAGATACATTATTATATACACGTGGAAAATTCTCGAGGGATTAGTACCAAACTTGCACACGAGAATCACTCCCTACGAAAGCAAAAGACTCGGCAGGCGATGTAACATCCCCTCAATGAAAAGCATGGGTGCCACTAGCACGTTGAGGGACAACACAATAAGTGTCAGGGGCCCAAGATTGTTCAACTGCCTCCCAGCATACATCAGGGGGATTACCAACAAACCCCTGGCTGTCTTCAAGCAGACACTGGACAGGCACCTAAAGTCGGTACCTGACCTGCCAGGCTGTGGTTCGTACGTTGGAATGCGTGCGGCCAGCAGTAACAGCCTGGTTGATCAGGCTCTGATTCAACATGAGGCCTGGTCACAGACCGGGCCGCAGGGGCGTTGACCCCTGGAATTCTCTCCAGGTAAACCAGGTATAATTCAAATTCAAATTAAAATTCTTTATTTCTAGTAATATACAGAGTGGGGTGTATTTATAGTAATGTACATTTTATGAAGTAGATATTACAAGATGGCCAATAATATGCCTAGGTATGCCTAGGCTTTTCAGGCAGTCTTATGATAGGTCTTACTCAATAGTGACACAATGATTATACTGATAGTAAGGTTAGGCAATTGTAGTGATTAATTAGGTTTACAATATTGAGGTATTGAAATTTAAACATTTAAGAATTAAACAATTAGTTTAAAGAATTTAACAATTAGTTTATATATTAATGGTAAAGGTGATGTATTGGCATAATACCGTTTCTATATTGGAGTGTCTTAGGCAAACTTATGACTAGCTTAAGAATTATGAAGCAATAGTTGTATTAGTTGTAATTGGTGACAGTACCTGGAGTTTACCTGGAGAGAGTTCCAGGGGTCAACGCCCCTGCGGCCCGGTCTGTGACCAGGCCTCGTGTTGGATCAGAGCCTGATCAACCAGGCTGTTACTGCTGGCCGCACGCAGTCCAACGTACGAACCACAGCCTGGCTGGTCAGGCACCGACTTTAGGTGTCTGTCCAGTGCCTGCTTGAAGACAGCCAGGGGTCTATTGGTAATCCCCCTTATGTATGCTGGGAGGCAGTTGAACAGTCTTGGGCCTCTGACACTTATTGTGTTGTCTCTCAACGTGCTAGTGGCACCCCTGCTTTTCATTGGGGTATGTTACATCGTCTGCCGAAGCTTTTTTGTACATAAAAGGTGGTAAGCTGTTTATGTCTCCTGCTTTGTTTTTAAGGGTGTTGATTATGAGCGAGACTTCAATTGGGTTGGTAAGAGCTAGGAATAGTGTATTTGGGTAGGTGTTGGTGAGGTGTTCGAGCTTGGGATTTTACTCGCTAGATTCTTTCCTATGTACTTATGTGTACCTGTGCCTAAATTAACTTATGTACCATCATATTGTAATTTGAACAATCAAAAATATAATTTGAACAGTGTAATATCATCATATTGTAATTTGAACAATCAAATATATAACTAGAATAAACTCAATCAATTCCTCTAATATTATGTACATAGTCTATAAGTCATTAGATTAAACTGCCTTTAGTTCAGACTCTCAGGTAAGGTCCCACTAGGGGCGAGGGGGAAGTGGGGACAGAAGAAGAATAGCCGGTGAGAGGAAGAGCTGAAGTAGAAGAGAAAGAGTCAGGACTAAACCCAACAGTCTAACTACTTTAACTAAAAAACTGCCCCTAATATCATGTCAGTGGCTCTCTTTGCCCTTCAGTTTATGATTGTAACTACAAATATCTATGTAAAATTGCAATGAAATAAAAAGTTGTTGTTGTTATTTACTAAAGTGTTTTACTCTTTTATTTACTATTATATTCCCTAAAGTGTTAACTCTCATAATTAAGGTGCTAATTTTGGTGCTAAAGTGTTTTACTCTTTTTGTTTACTATTATATTCCCTAAAGTGTTAACTCTCATTGTTTACTATTATATTTCCTAGTTTTTATTTTTAAAAATCTAACTGCCACAGTTCTCATATTAATTTTTATTATAATAATTAAGGTGCTAACTCAGGTACTAATTTACTTTACTTTCATTGTTTGCTATCATTTTCCCTAGCTTCTTTATTCCCAGCTTTAGTCAACTACCATAGTTCAATTAATTGCATTTGTATAAATTGACTAAGGTACAAATTCACGTGCCAAGAACTCTGTCAAATACCCTATATCTCTACAAAAACTTATTAAAAATTTGT